>JAQGCX010001408.1:0-11112 GCA_034700205.1 Plectus parietinus
TTATCTAAAACAATTATGTTATCAGGAAAATGTTACCTTTTTTACAAATTGCTTTGCTTTGCCGTGTAAAATTTCATAAAGCGGTTGCATCTAATAAGTGGCGTCCTCTAATAAGAGGTAATATCCATCAGATTTTAAAGCTGCTTTAGCAGTGCAAGCGAACGACTCCTTAACAACCTTAAGTGGCGTTGCACGTAAGGAGCTAAAATGATTAATTAAATTAAGAAAAGAATTTGGTACTGAAAAATATCCAAATCAATCAATGAATAATTTAATTACTCTTTAAAAAGTTAAATCAAAAAATGTTGAATTAGTTCATTAACAAATTCTTTTTTTAATTCATCAATTTTATAATTAAAATTTTTTTTTGAGGCAGCGCTATCCATATATCTCTTGGCTACGTCCTTGATTCATTGAAATGAAATTTGATGTACATACAGCATCAGTTAGTCCGCTGGTGATGCCAATAAATTCCGCTGGGAAGGGAAGGAAAACTTTTGAAGTAGAATTTTCGCCAAGTATATTCCGAATGCCAAAGTCATAATCGTCGATCGCCGCTGAAATAGATCGTTTGTTCAATGAACACCGACAAATAACAATTCTATTTATTTCCGTTCAAGATCTTAAGGAATAACTTCTTCCTTCCAAACTACGATGAACTAAAATTTCGAATCGACTCAGCGAACTATTCCAAAGTTTTGAAAGCTACTTAAACAATCAAAAGAAAGTTGAAGAAGAACATTCGGAAAACAACATTTTGCTTCAAATAATACATTCTAAATTTATTGCAAAATCAATATACGATACAGTATGGTTGCGGTGCTTCTTCGAAGCAGGAGTTTCCAACAAAAAGACTTCCTTGGAACAGAAAATCTGTTTTTATACGAATAATTAACATTTCGAATGACTCGGCGCACTATTCCAAAAAAATTTCTGCTGAGACAGTTCAATTAGGCTCAAAATCCTGAATTTTCTGACAACCAAACTCGTATTTCTGGTTGAACAATTAAAAAAAACTACTTTATCTGTATTAGTGGTTCCTACCGTGATAAGCAGCGAAGGTTAGGCCAGCGCCGCAAAATGCCCCAAAAGTTTCAGCTACAGAATATGCCAAAACATGCAGGAACGGTAATTTTCCAAACGTCCAGTTCATCACTGCCAACGACGGATTCACTAGACCGCCTGAAATATCCCAAGCTTGAATATTAATTCTTTAAACAGTTTAAAGGGAGATCCTGAGTCAAAATACAAATATGGCAAAATTTTTGTTCATTTTTTGTAGATTCTGAATTTCACATTAGATTGTCTAAATTCGATTTCAAAATCGTCGGAAAACATGTCAGAACTGCATGAAAATATTGACTTGCAAGATGCTAACGCGTTATTTTGAATGAATTTTTCGTGTATATTCTTGACTATCGCATGCAACATTACCAAGAATATATCGAAATCCATTTCAGTTTTCCGTGCGGCTAAAACATGAGCGTTCTACTAGCCGAAGTCGAACCTGTCTGTGTTTTCAGGCGTACTCGTACTTGTTGTTGTACATATGATTCGTTTTGTTGTGAGAATAAATTGATTGATTGATTGATTGATTGCGACGTTTCACGAGCGGTCGCTCGCGTTTTCTTGAAAAAACGCGAGCGGTCCGTCTTGAAACGTCGCAGTAGATCACTCATTTTTCTATTATTTACGTACAAATTTTATTGATTAGCAGTCACCACAATAGATATCTCAATGTTTTTTGGCAACTCACAGTCAACCTTTTTCGAAGCGGCTTCCAACAAACGACCAAAAGATCTCTTTAAAAACGAGTTTGTACTAAGACCGCTATAATAAAGATAAAATCCTGAAGCTGTTTCAGGGGCGGGCCAATAAGTCGGTCATAAAAATTTGCCGCTACAGCTATAAAACTGGTTGACTATACGTACGCGTCATTCGATTATATTTGGAAGCAAATTGAGTTTTAGTGAAATTTGAAAAATACCTGAAACGTTGAATGCAATTGTGACTGCGAACATGACGGCCAGTCCCCAGCCGAAAGTGACGACCATCGGCGAACTCTCCACTTGTCTGCTCAGGTGATTTTGCGCGCTCACGCATGTTCCGATGTGCTGAAAAAAATGCGCGAATTAGTGATCAAAATTTTCGTACCTATTTTATTATTGCGATACGCTGCAAAAAAGCGACAGTAGTCTCTAAAAGAGGGACAAGGTGGATAATCAAAAGATAGAGCGACAGTTTCTAATAGAGCGATATGTCGCTTGATCAGAACACAGTACCTGATTCAAATATGAAAGAAACTATGGTTTTTTTACAAAAATCCCATTCGTTGGCACCACTAATTTTTTAGTGTCATAAGCTCAGTTTTACCGTTCAACTGAGTAGATCTATGAGCTTTTGAAGACCAATTTTAAATTTTTTGCCTCGATGAGTGTGGTCAAACAATATAATGACAGTCTCTAATGGAGCGATAAGATAGGAAAACTGGATGATCGAAAAATAGAACGACAATTCGCCGCATTTGAATAGATATGGCAGCCAGATATGTACATATGTGTGGATCGCAAGCCGGACGAGTATTTGATGTCACTATCCCCAAAAAAAATTTCCCTTTTTTCGGCCCGAGTTTATTAATGAGTCACTTAGGAGTCAAAAGTTGGGGGGGTGGGGGTCGCAAGGCCAAAATGCCAAAAGTTGAGGAGTGTCGTAGAACTGGTTAATGCGAATTTTTGACGGGAACTTGAATTTTGTTGAAAATTGTCCTTCGGCCGATTTCTAAAGAGGGGTTGTAGGTCGGCCCCGTTTCGAGGGCAACCCTGTTTGGTAAATGGGAGAACATATGTATCCGATCATGCTAAGGGACCGTTGGCCCTTGCCATTTTCGGTGACTTTCGAAATCGGGCCCCATTGGCTCCCACTATAATTCTGCCCTGCTATGGGGCTCTAAAACTTTCAATTTCTTGCAAATAAAATTGAAAGAAACACAAGGGAAATGTACAGTAACATTAAGGAAAACTCACAACGAGAAAGAGTGTGCCGACAAACTCTGCTATCAACTCTTTAATAAGATGATTGTCAATGCGAATATAATCGATAATGGGCTTCGTTTGCATGTTGGTCTTGATGTTGATTGTGCCTTGAAAAGCGGAACGTAGAAAGCTAATACCCTATAAGTAATAAAAGGATTAAAGTAGGTAATGGGAAAAATATAATATGTTGATTACTGAGTCCGTTGCAAGAAGTTTGCGCTCAACAAGCTGATTCTCTACTCAGAGGTGGCTCCATCCCCCAACCTTTTGGCATTCCGGGGGATCTGGACCCCTGGGGGGAAGAATATCCCCCATCCCCCCGTGCCCACCTCTGACTCTACTAACACACACGTTAGCAATCGATTTGCTCGATACCAATTATGAATACCGTATACGTTCTAATAAACGCCGCGGCGTTGATTAAAAAGACACACAAAACATAAGATCCATACGTCATCATTCCATGCCCCAAAAACTTAAAACGAAATAAACGCCACGGCGTTTATTTGAACGTAAACGATTTGCTCTGGGCCAATTCTGAATAGCGTACATAAATGCCGAGGGAGCGCTTCTAAAAACAGAAGTAAGATGGTACTGGTATGTATTTATCATACATGGGCACTGAATATGGGAGCAAACTTTGGATAAATGAAATGAGGTCCCCTTACCTTTTGACGGCATATCTAGAAAATGCTTTTTGCCCACCAAAAGAGTGCTTAGTTACCGTAATCTGGGCCTGGGTGTAGAAAACGTTGGATTTTGATTGGTTATTTTTATTGCATGAATATCTTACAACACAATAGTATTTCATGCAATACAAGAGAATCACATGCATCAGGTCGCTAACAATGTTTCGATAATGAAAACACAGGACACTAACACTGTATGGTGGGACATATTTACAACCATGCGATACGATTAAATAAGACTAAATCACAAAATTAACTGATTTTAGCTCGCGCATATTTATATTATCTATTTTATGACGAAAGAGACTGCATTTTGAGGCAACACTGCATTTTTCTCAAGTTTATTTCATATCGTATACACTCTGCTTCTAAAAGATACTTTTCTGCAGCCCAGTAACACTTAAACGATAATCTTTCGCACACGAAATCAACTATCATATCAGACTGTGCAGAGTATACCGTAGCTTTTTGAGCCAAAAAAGATTGGGACAGGTCCAAATAAATGCCACAACCCATGATATAAACTTGGGAGTATAACCTGAGCGAAACATATATTTATGCACAGGGGTTAAGAAATACAGTATGAAACTGTAACTTATCGTTGCCCAGATAGTAAGATAGAAAAAAACGAACCAGGTAAGACCGAAGAGCGGATTAGTTCGATTCGCGAGCTGAAAAACAACCCGGTAGACTCTGCCCTCTGCGGACAGGTATTAAGTACGCGTCCGAGTTTTTGGCGACGGAACATCAGAAGTGGCAATCCGTTAGAGGGAACGGACTTTGTTGACACAGATAGGCAGCAGGGGCGGCACGAGATTAAACAGACCGCCCTTGATGGTCTCCAGCGAGCGCAACAAACACACGTCAGACAATAAACATTGGATCAAGTGGCTCATCCCTTGGAGATGGTCAATATTATCTGATGCTCTCCATCAAGGATCGCCGCCTCGCTTCTGGATATCAGAAACCACTTTTTCTACCTTGCACGTTTGTACCTTCCTTCTTACGTCGATCAGCGAAAATCTCGCGATTGACGAGAAGACGAAGCCGTGGGCGGATCGTTGGCATTCATGTTGCAATTCCCAGCACTGAGAGCAAAGGAAAATGCAAAATGTCAAACGTGTACCGTATTTATTCCAACATTTATTACAACAAGACGCGAACCAAATTAACGCGGATATCATGTGAAATTGCCTCTACTCAGGTGCAAAAAGCGCGAAAGAGGTTTTACTGTATTTGAAGACAACCGACAGCAAAATCATCAGGCGCACAAGTGAGTACTGGCAGTAACAGATTAAAAATGAAAAATAACGGAATATATATTCACCCTCCCCCACCTGCTTTTGTACGGAAGAATGTCTGAGGAGAATACTTTTCTTCGGACATGGCCAAGGTCGGAGGGGTGGGGGACAGAGTAACAAAAATTTTCAGCCCGAGCGGATATCCCAGGCGCGAAGCTAGAACTCCAAGGACGGGAGGGAGCGGCCAGGGGCAGGCCCAGATTAACCATGAGCCATTTGGGCCATATGGCCCAGGCAGGCGCGTAGCCAAAAACCGAAGGACGGGGGGCAACTGTTTCAGAAAAGTTTCGCCACTAAGTGGCAAACACGTTTTTTGATCAAATTTTTTTCGCCGCTACATGGCAAACACATTTTTTTCAAAACGACGGGGGGCCCAGCCCTCCCGTCCCCCCTGCTGCCTACACGCCTTGGCCCAGGGCCCCGGTCTTATTTGTGCCAGATGGGTTCCTATTAAAGGGGGCCCCCTGCTAAGATATGTTCCAGGGCGCCCCAAATTTTTACCTACTCTTAATCCAATCCTGGTCAGGGGGTACCCCCTAATAGTATGGCTGTCATTGCCATACTGAATTTGCAAAAGCTAGCCCATGTGTTCTTGGTCATTGATGGCAGGGCAGGCATAGGTGAGGGAAGATGGGAATATATATCCTCTAGGGCTCAAATCCAGCGGAATAATAAAACCCGGGGAGGGAAGCGGATAAAAATTTCTGCCAAAAAAAATGCAAAAAAATCTTTTTAAACTGGATTGAGAAGAATCAACGGACGCTCAAAGTCAAGCACCAGCTATTTTGCGCCACTATAAACGTCTTGATGGGGTAGGAAAAGGCCTTCTTACACCGTACCGATCGACCGTCTTGCAGTGTTGCAAAAGTACTATTTCTAAACTTTGCGTTTTGCGTTTTGCCGATATTTCTTGTCAGTGTATTTTTGTCAAAGGATAGCCGAAGCACTAATAGTTCTGACCAACTAAAATGGCTCAAGAGCAACTTGCCCGTTTATATGGTCTGCTGGAGTCCATTCTTCGATGCGTTTGCCACTCTTTTCTTCATGAAACCATATAGAAACAGCTTCAAACGTATTTTTTTCACGAAACCATCTGCTCGAATACCAGAACAGAATGAGTTCAATGTTTGATGTAAGTGATTGAGCTACAATGTTTTGTTGTATCAATAAGTATTCAATCAATATTGGTGTTCGTCCTTCTTTTCATATTCAGCAACAATTCGGCGGTTTTACATTTTGAAAATGTGTAACTGAGCAACTATGATTCGTTTAGTTTTGTGTCAACGCATGAAGGACCCAGAATTGGTAAAAAATCAATGACATAGTTCAGATTGCCGAAGTGATTAATTCATTTCACTCCAAGTTATTTCGCATACATGATCAGATGTAATTCGTAATCGTCTGATGATATGCGCGCAGATCATGAGTTGCCTCAATGAAACAATCATTTATAGTTCGTGCGTTATAACGCAAACAGCGAATGGAATTAGGCAGGTGCTCAGCATATTTCCATTTCTTCGAAACAACACATTTCTTTGAAATTGATTGCATTTTCCGCATAAATAATTATTCATGTTGTCGACAATTACAGGGTACGGCATAAGTCTTGTCTCACTTTTTTAAACAATCATTACTCAATCATCGATAATGGGCATTTAGACAAATTTAAGTTCCTTAAATAGTCCTTGAAATTCTCTATCAGATAGTAACTGTGATAAATCAATCGGTCAAACGATGTTTGCGGACGGAGAAAGCGTGCTCTGAGATACAATCTTGAGTGAGCGAAAATTCGGCAAAAACTGAGATCGGTCGCTCGATCGGCCGTTCTCTGCACCTGAGCAAAGAAAATTGCTGAATTAGCATTCAACAAAACTTGAAGCTGAGCTCTTTCCAATGAACTATCGGCGGCTTCTTAAATCGCAATAGTTAAAAAGTTACCTTTAAACAGTTCAAGTAAAAATGAATTGCGATTTGCGTACCAGAATTTGCAAAATTTGCAAAACTTGCTAAGTCACAGAATTCCTCTCAGATGATTAATTTTTCAGCTTTTTGCGTATATGAAAGCTGAATTTCTGGGCTTTCAAACCAATTATAGATAACAAGATGAATCTCAATATCCTTCATTTACGGATTGAACGACTGAAAAAGCACCGAAATTTCAAACTCGCGTATGTACGCGCGATTTATTTTTCAAACGGGAGCTTCCAGAATCTTTCGATCACCATTTTGCACAGACTGCGATTCATGCAGTGACCGATAGCTGGATTGAAATCCCAGAACTTCAGCTTTCATGCACGCAAAAGAACTGAAAATCGGAAGCTCACGTAAAATTTAACATCCCTCCGAACAAAAATAAATTTCCGTACTTTTCATTTTCGTTTATTCGACGTCGGCGGCGATCCCGCGACGTCGGCGCTTATTGAACGAGTTTTTTCTCATGCCAGAATTGCCTCAAGTGGACGCAGATCTTGAATCGGTGCAGAAACGCTTAATACTGAATTGCAAATGAAGTTGAATCATTTTTTGCCTTAATTCTTCTGCAGTGAAATAAAAAGTTGTTAGTTGAATGGGAGACTTGTGCAGCAATGGAATAAGTGGCTGTTTTTTATAAATAATTTCACGCTTAGGGGAGGCAGGCGCGAACACCGAAAATCCACAACAAAAAGCCCAAAAAGAAAGTCGGACTTGGGGGGGGGGAGAAGGCGAGGAGAGAGTGAGAGAGAGGAAGAAGGGGATACCGGTGCTTTCTTCTCCCCATCTCCCCCCCCAGGCCAGTGCTTGCTCAGATGGTCAGTGACATAGACGAAAATCATAGCTCCGTGCATGGAGAATTTAATTGACTTTATTTCGTATCACGACAGATGGATTATAAAACAGATGCGTGAAATTACTGCGTTTAAATGTTCTTTTGGTTACTTCTAAAATCTCATCGTACCCATACCCATTTTGTACCCATACCGAGTATTTTGTCGTTCCATACCAAAATCCATACCCATCTGAAAATCAAGTGGGTAAATTTACCCATACTCATACACACTCGAAATTTCATACCCTCCACATGTGTACCAAAAAGGATTGGTAGAGGTATGAGAATTTTTCGGGGGATTGACGATATTTTTTGGTCGCCAAGCACTGGATAGAATGATTTTTCCGGTTTGGGAAATATAATGTATACCACACACTGTCGTCTATACGTCCCCCACCCCAGTCTTCAACCCGTGCCCGCCCATGTCTGCTATAGTGTGTGTGTGTGTGTGTATGATATTCATGCCAAAAAGTAAAATACAAGTAATTGGGAGCGGCCGTGACAGATCAGTAGCAAGAAATAACGGAAAATTAGGCTCTTCGTTTTTTGGTGCTCAGTCCGGCTCTTCCACTGTTTCAACAATGACTCGAATCGTAAAATAATAACAAAAGCAAATTCCTTGACCCCGAAAACCTCCCAATTCGATTTGGATTGGTCGAAAACGTTCGATTTCAACGAAATCGCAACCAGGGCGCGACACATGTGAGCATCTTACGCCCCCTAACTCAGACGGGTCTTAGACTCAGCTGTTTCGACGGTTTGCACGCGGTAGGTTGACGGTTCGAATCCCCTGGCCACATAGCCAGACTAATCAGCCGGACTGACAAAAAAACGAAGGAGATAATTGATCACTTTGCATCATTCTAATATTTTTGTGCTTCCAATTCGACGCTTTGTGGCTTATCCGATTTGACCAATGCGATATACAATTTGTAGAGCCATGCCGCAATCCACGCCCCAATTAGTGGGCCGACGACGGGGATCCAAAACCATTTCCAGTTGTTGTGACTGAAAGAAAAAGAAGTACGATGCTAAAGTGAAGTGTAAATTGGGCTTTCGCTTCACGCAATTCATGATTACGTAACGTTTTTTTTGACAAAATTTTAACGACCCCAAAACTTTACGCTACGCGCAATTTAGTACGGAGTCCCAATAATGGGGAGGTTTAGTTTCAGTACTAAAAGCCGTTTAGGGGTCGCCAAATTTCAGTAGCATATCCTAACAAAGGAGCGTGCAAAGAAAGCTGTGTGCTACCGGACCTTATTTTGGTCCAGTCCGCTGGCGGTCTTCCATTGTGTGGCCCCATCCCTACTGGTGAGGTCGAGGCCGTTATGCCTTTCGGCAAAGCGTGGCACTGCCTTAGGCTTCCTATTGACAACGGTCGACGACGACCGAACGGTGTTTTGGGTGCCCAGCCCCTGCCGGTGCTCAAAGCTCAAGTCCTCCAAAAAGTTTTCTAACTCTCACAGAACCAATTGGTAGCGCAGCGAACAAAGTAGCGGCAAAGTCAAGGAACGAAATAGTCTGTTTTTTTATTTCTTCACGTCTTAATTTCGTCACTTTTTGCACTCAGAAACGCCCACCCTCAATGTAGAAGCATGAATGATCCGACGGTGAGGAGGGTGAGTATTTATAGTTTTAACAGCCTGGAAGATGAGGATCTCACTAAAATTGCGCTGAATTATCTTCTAAAATTGCTATATTCTTATGGTGAATTTTTTTGCCCTTTGGGAGGTTGATATAAAAGTGTCACACGCAGAAATAATGGAGATACCCACACGAAAATAGCTGCACAGTACCAATATTTCCACAAATACGGCATAGGTATTGTTGGAGGGTTTGGTGGTTTAGCTCCCAGTGATCCATTATGATCCACCTAGAAAATCGCTCAAGTCCCAAAAATACAGTATTTTGACGCGAAAATTCGAATTTTTTTGTATTGAAATTAAATTTCAAGGTCCCGACAAGAAATGAAGCATAAAATATGCGATTCTATCAATTTTTGGGATTTGATCAAATGATCCAACTTTGGAGCGCAGAGACATGTATGAAACACGGTATTTGTACTTGCCTGAACGTTCCCCAGCCGTATCCAGCGCACAGCATGAAGATTCGCGGCCCAAAGTCGCGAGCTGGGTTGACGGGATACCCAGCGTTCATACCGTAACCAGCGCTAACCAGCATTACATTCAATCCAATAAACAGCGGGATCAAAAACGACGGCACTTTGTTGCGTTCGTCGACGACGGCGGCGACTGCCAGACAAAAAATAATCGTGCCCATTATCTAAAAATTATATTATCAGGAAGATGTTACTATTTTACAAACAGCCTTGCTTATGTCGTATAAAACTTCAATATGCGGTTACATCCAGACATGGGCACGGGGGGTATACCCTCCAGGGGTAAAAAAAATCTATTCGCCACGTAGTTACGAAAAAAAGTTGACAAGCACAGGATATGCATGCAAACGACTCTTTAACGACCTCGAAGATATAAAATTTGGTCATGTTGAAGCTTACGTGTACTGAAAGACGTAAATTATTCATACCAGACACGTATACCATAATCAATTACCTAATACTAAAAATGGCTAATTTGTAGTTTGAGTAGAAAACTGTTTTTGGTTTTTGGGGATCGCTTGAGCTTCCCTCAAGCATAGCGCTGCCGCAGTAACTCAGGCGGCATTATTTCTTTTAACCATTTTTTAAGAAAATCAATTTTTATTTCCGAATTAATTAAATCATTTTTCGATTAAATGATTAATTTAATTATTTTTTAATTTAAAAAATTTCGTTTTGAGAAATATCCAAATTAATGTAATTAAGAAATTATTTAATTAATCTTTAAAAAATTCCAAACAAAAAATTTCGAATTAATAAAAAAATTAGTTTTTATTTGATTAATCTATTTTTAATTTTAAAAAGTTAATTTTTTTGAGGCAGCGCTATCCGAGCTATCTCTTGGCTACACCCTTAATTCATTTAAATGTAACTTGATGTACATACAGCATCAATTAGTCCGCTAGCGATGCCAATAAATTCCGCTGGGAAGGGAATGAAAACTTTTGAAGTAGAATTTTCGCCAAGTATATTCCGAGTGCCAAAGTCATAATCTTCGATCGCCGCTGAAATGAACCGTTTTTTCAATGAACACAATGAACATTTTAATTCAATTTGTTTGCATTTTTGTTCTTAAAGGGTAACTTAAAGGGTAACTCCCTCCCTACAAACTCGGGCTAATGTAGACGGAGTTTTGTGAGTCCCTTTAAAAAATCAAAACATT
>JAQGCX010001409.1:0-11112 GCA_034700205.1 Plectus parietinus
AAGCAGACAGTAAATGTATATCGTGCGAGGACACTTGAGCTGTCTTGCCCAGAAAACCACACGAATAACGAATCATTGTTGGCTACTGCTAATCCGGTTGGATTTTGTCGCGATATTGTCACATCGGCTACTGTATTGTAGGAGAGATTTGTTAAATGACTGCCATTTGTATGATAAAAGCTCAAAATCAGGTGACCAACTGCTGGCGACCAATTAGTACTGGGAATAAGAATATGGGTTACTGCATAAAACATCCAGATTTCGATCCATTCATTCTTTTTAGAAAATCGTCCGCGAACAAAAAGTGCCTGGGGCGGTTGCAGACTTTCGAGCGGACTCAGAAAAGTGCTGCTAACTGACTTATGAAGAAAAGGAAACAAATTTTCAAAGTAAATGCAATTATTTTTGCTCTTCAAGACGTTTTTGACGAATGCAAAGTTGCATATTCCAACTCTTTCTATGAGCTCTTGAATAAGTAAGACATTGAGTGAATTATCGCTTCTTTGAAGACGTACTGCAAGAAAATTCCACAATTCGGCAAATTCTTGATCAATAAGGTCATCAGTGATATTTATGAAACCACTGGACATTTTAGCGAAGTCGGTTTCAGCAGAAGAAATGCGACCAATGCCGACGCCAGCAGCCGTCGATATGTGCTCATCGATAGGAGTTTTCAACAACACTGAGTACCACACCTGTGGTTCATCTACTTCGAAATATTCAGTTAGAATATTACTAATCAGATCGTTGTCAGGAATGTCGACTTGTCGCAATTGATCGTTGTTTTCAAATAGATTTATCACCAATAACAATTTCTTGTTTTTTGAGTCCGAAAAAGCGCAAATGAATATTGGCTTTTTGTGTTTGGTTATGGCAATCACAGAGCAGCGCATTTGGCCTGAAACATTGCAATTTTCGTTAAAATTCGAAAAGTTTGCAATATCGAGTTCTGGTAGATTACTCGTTTAGCTGAAACGGTATTTTAGCTTGAATAATATTTCTCCCCCCCCTCCCCGCCTAGCAACCATGATCATGGAAGGCTCAGTACAGAGCAGGCGCGGCGCCAGAAAAAAAAGACGGGGGGGAAAATTTGTCAAAAAATTTCGCCACTACGTGACAAACACGTTTTTTTCACCAGTTTTTTTCGCCACAACGTGGCGAACACGTTTTTTTTCAAAAAGACGGGGGGTATTTCCCCCCCCCCGTTCCTCCACCTAGCGCCGCCCCTGGGATGGGGGATATCTTTCAGGTTCCAGACCCGATGATGCCAAAAGTTGGACGGTCGAAAAAACATTTCGACAAGCACAAGATAGGATCGATTGAGCTTTTTGAGGCCGCGGAGGATATCACCCCTGGGCCCGGCCGGGCAGAAAATTTTAAATACTCCATCTCCCCATCCCCTCCGACCTTGCCCATGTCTGGAAGTCCCCAATTGCAAGCATCTGGAGTTGTACTCGTCCATAACAGCTACTGACCATCATGCACTCTATGTGTACGTAGCTTCGATTCGGTACCAATCCAAACACAAATAACTAATGCAATAGAAATTTCCGTAGCCAGATCGATGAAAGATTATCGATGAAAACGGGTCTACTAGCCCTGCGTTTCTACAGTGCCAGTCCAGATTCCCAGTTAAATCGCATTCGTTTTGGTCAATTCGGCTTTGAAATAGTCGAAAACTGCTTGGAAAAGTAGACGGCGGTTCAAGATGTGCAAGTCATTCAACTCGAAAACTTGAAATGGATTTCTATATATTCTTGATAAACACGTGCACCATTATCATTGATGCGTATGAATCCATTCCAAATTTTCGAGTTGAATAACTACACATCTGACCCACCATCTGCTTCTAAGCAGTTTTCGGTCATTCCCTAGACTCATTGCGTGCCTGGACATGGCGCCATGTTTCAAGTGACCGCAGCTATGCGCACTACTGCGCAATGTAGCACGGTATTACCTATTTTATCATGACAAATTAGAAAAATATAACCAGAAAATGTTGCAACGTATTCGTATTAATCAGTTATTTAGTACTATGCTATGCAGTTCATAATTGAGGAGAAAACTTTTTGAAACTGCAAAATATAGATGAAAAGGACTGTTATTGGTAGTAAAAATCGGGTACTTCTGCAATAATTATGAAAATTCTGTTCTTGTTTTCAAATCTACTTAGGCTTCTAACCAGATATGAAAATTTCCAAATTCCCCTCGCATACATACCTGCCCTCAGAAATGCTACCCTGTTTTGTTGTAACCGAAATCACGGTAACAGAGCCAGCAAATAGTGTGTAATTTTGACTGAAGAAATACATAGACATTGAAGTGCGTACTGTATTACCAGGCCCGGCCTAACGATGGGCCTTTTGGACCCCGGCTCTCCGCATGTAAGGGCCCCCCCCGACCGCCGAAAGGGGCCCCAGTTAGCCAAAAAGGAGCGTTCAGCGATCTTTTTGCCTCCGGCGGTAAAAAGCGTAAAACATTTCTCCTCCGACGGTAAAAATTGCAAAAGCATTTTGCCTCTAGCAGTAAAAAATGCAAAAAAATTTGCCTCTGGCAGTATTGAGGGGCCCACTCAGGAAAAAAGGTCCAGGGCCCTCCGGATCCTTAAGCCGGACCTGTGTCCTACGGTATTTTATTTATTATTTATCATTGAAGCATGACTGTTTTTAGGCGGTGTTCTTCCTGGATGTTTGACCAATCTGAACCAAATCGTGGTTAACGGCCAGTGCTACTACTTGATGACGCCGAATATGGTTGGATGCGTCATATCGCAACAGTGTGTCGGTGGCTCAGCCTGTGTCAACGGTGCCTGCGCCTGCCCAACAGCAACAGTAGCCGTCAACAATGTTTGTACAGCTGCACAAGGAAATCCGGTCACACAGTGCCCAATAAATCAAGTTCTGGCCGGTTCAACATGCGTCACGCTAAGTGCGTTTGCAATTGCAATGGAGCACAATATCTAACAGCAATGGAGCACAATATCTAATCAGTTGATACGAATGAAATGTAACTGTCTGTTGCAAAGGAGTTTTTTGGGGGAGGGGTGAGGGGTGACCCTGCCAAAATCGCCAAAACCGCTAAAACGCCAAAATCTGAAAATACTTCAAACCGATTTTGGCAGTACAGTGCAACCCTTGGTTATTGATACCCAGCTTCCATCTCTGATTGATACAATTTTCTCTTCCAACGGTTTGCACATTTGTATCTTCCAACAACCATTTCTGATACAGTACCGTTTTTCTGCTATTTTATTCCATTTCTTGAAACATTCTGACTTTGAATCAAGATGAATTCTGTAGTAATTCAATGATATCTGCGCTTTCTACCGATCGAATTTCAGCTGTCAACCAACCCTGCGTGAACATCGTTTGTCTCACTGGTGGTAGCGTTCAGTGCAAAGCAAGTTTCACCCCCTATTCAACCTGCAAATACCACAACACACTCAACAACTATTATTGTTGCTTGTGATGACTCACCAAAAATCATTCATAATTTATTGAGCGTGACATCATCTCGATATTGTGAAATTATTAAGCAATGCGCCTCTGCGAAGATTTAAAAAAGAGACACGATATATCATTCAAGCTAATTTTCTTTATGCACCTTAATTTTGGCGTCAAAATAGTGAGCATTAATCAAAATTTATATCATGAAAACAGAAAATACGTACTATGCCACAATGAACAATACTCATAGACCGGATGCTTAGAATTTTTTATTCGTATTAATATCATTTCCGTTCAGAGCCATCCAGAACATGAACAATGAGCCAATGCTTATGCCCAAAAATTGAAGAATCATAGTGATAATGCCTTCTTTACTACTGACCTTGACGCTTTCAACTAATTTTGTGCTCATTTCAGGAACCTGAAGAATTATTTGTGTTGAAAACATTCCAGGCATATCGGTTTAGTTGAGGGTCGAGTCAGGAGGAGAGCCGGTACATACCGTAATTTTTCAGGTCAATATTTTGGCGCAGAATTCAAAAAGTCGAAAACAGTTGCTCCCCTGACCCCCCTTTCATAGTTGTACTTGGGGTCCGAGGTTAGGGGGGGGTCGGAAATCCAAATCCTAATATCCGAGGAGGGTTGGAAATCTTAAAAATTTGCATATGCAAATTAAGCACAATTACGATATTTTTTGGCCACAATATCGTATTTTCGGCTTTCAATTCAAATTTTGGCCTAAATTACTATTTTTTCGGCTTTCGGCTGAGTTTCAAGAGGGGTCGGAAATCCGGCCCTTCATCGTACCAGGGGGTAATCCCCCAAGTACACCTATGCTCCCCGCTCCCACCCCACATTTATCCAAACGATGTCAGCTTACCAGCCATCCAAGACAGATGTAGAGATGGTTGCCCGCAGCAACAGCATACAGATAGGTGTCAAACTGTTCGAAATGGTTATCGAAAAAGACGGCAATGACGAATCCGATGTAGCTCAGGGCGGCCTGCACAAGATTGAGCAACATCGCTCGTTTTAAGCCGACCCCCGTGCTCAACATGATCACCAAACCGTCTGAAATTCGTAATTTTCAGCGTCGTTTATGATCATTCAACACTTACGTGAAGCTGTTTGCCATTTTTACCCCCTCTCATCTGACAACCCTAAAACACCAGACATGGGCATCAAGTTGGGCTTGAGGGCAGGGGGTCGGGTGATTGAGGGGCCTATACCTAGGGTTGCCAAATCCTGAAAGTTCCAAAGTAGGAGATTTTTTCTACAGTATGAAAAAGTACGGGAATTCAAAAAAAGGTAAGGGTCCCCCCTGTGATTGCGGCCGAAGGCCGCAAAAAAATTGAATTTTGCGCCAAAATCCCGACACGAAGTACCGTACTTTTGGCGACCTCCCTCCCCCGGTCGCCGGTCAGAATGTAGCTGACCTCGGACCATTGTTATTGTTACAGGTATGGGATCATAGGACCTCAAATTTTCCCCATACAATGAACCCCCTCCCAATTATTATCTGATTAAGAAAATAATTCCAAATACGATGTTTCCCTTACCCTTATTTAGGTAGCTGAATGAGGTAAGAAAGGGGAAGGAGTATCCCCAGCTGGCCAGGGCTAACACCCTTTCCCAAGCTTCTACCTACCCCCGACTTCGGACTTCAGATCCCAGTTATAGGTATGGGTATCTCTTATTTGGAAAATCCGGTTAGTGGCGAAAAGCCACGCTCATGTAATCCGCCTTCCAACTTTGGACCTGAGAATACCTATGCTACAACCCTCATGCTCATATCCAGACGAAAATCGACGTTGCGATTTCCCAGCAAACGCAGAGAGTGAAAAGGTTCAAATTTTATTGTAATTTTTACATAGAAAGGATAATGAATTGCACCATGGTCCACCTGTCTAGTTTGCAAAAGCTTAAAATTCTTGTTCATCAGAATTTCATATTTCAATTTGTCGATAATAGTCGCAGTGCACAACTGAACATCACATATAAGCCGCTCAACAGATTTCATTGCTCGTGCATGAGTGAGTAACATTTATCTGTTGCTGTGGGCTGGGAAAGAAACGGTTGCTGTGGGCTAGGACCTGTGATACGATCATATTTAGCAATAACGGAAGAAAATTGGGCCGACCCCGGAACCTTTGGGTCAGGCTACCCGCCCCCCCCTTATACGGGAAACTTGCAGCAAAGGAAGGAAATTTTTTGTCAATGTATGCCAGATGTAAACGTACACAGATGAAATCGGAAAAGACTTCTGGAGGAGGGGAAGGGTTGGAGGAAAACGAAGTTGGCCAAAATTGCAAAAGTATGAAATATTCTTGCAATTTATGAATGGTAAGATTTAATTTATGAATGGTAAGATTTAATTTATGAATGGTAAGATTGTAACTCCTCCAAGAAGACGAGTTACACTCAAATTGTTCAGATTTTTCGCTTCGCGCAAGCAAATTTACAATGCTGTCAAAGTTCGCGCGATTGGCTTCCAAACATTAAATAGTAACCCATGGGTAACTATTCCGGAAGAAAAACCAAATAGTAACCCATGGTGGTTACTATTCAGGAAAGCCCGGTAAACTTCGTTTCTATTAAAACAAATTTTTCGACGGGACGTTCCTGAGCGTTCCTTAATTCAAAATTTTTGCAAGATTCTGCAATTTATCCTGTTAATGAAAATCCAATTTTCCCCATCACCAACGCCTGGTTATTATCGTTGATGATGAAAAGACGTGAAATTAAATGCAGTGTTTTTAGGCGAAAAGTGCAATGCATATGGAGAACGAATTGATTAAGGATTTCTGGTGACTGCTCAGCAGTTGCATGTACAATTCTAGTTTTCTATCAATGTCACTTGCATCGTGTGTATGTGTCGACTCCATTAATGTGCTACTTGTCCAGGTCCTCCAGATCAATTTCACCAGTTTTCAGAATCTCTAACATTGCATTATTACCTGCTTTTTAAGCTATCAAATGTGTTAATGTCTAAAAGTAAAAGTGTTGATTTTTGAAGTTTTTACAATTCCCGGACAGAACTCAAGAAAAAGCGCACTTCTTTTAAAATTGAAACGTCTTACTGCAGATGCGTGAATACCTTTTCCTTTGCCGGACAATGTGAGCAATGAAAAAACTGCTATCGTTTGCGGCAATTTTGTTTCAATTTTCATCGCGATTTTTCGATGTTCTGTTCTTGTTAAAGCGGGAGGAGACAATAAAAAAATCAAATCGCCACAGCAGATAATTTTGTTGAAATACAGAATACCGTTTCAGAAATAGTGACACGGGGTCTGAAGGGGTTGAAATAATAGTGGCACGGTGCTACTATTTCTGAAAATACGGTGACATCAGTTGCGTTCATGGGGTGGATTAACTCAGAAAAATACATGGAAAACAGAAGAAACGAGAGTGATTCATTCGCGAGGCTTCACGAGAGACCTCTCGCGACATCAGACGACGCCGCAGCCGCTTATGAAACAACTATGTCTATCGACTAAAAAACATTCTTTAATTACATTTGGTCTCACTCGCATGCAATTAGGCTCTTCGTTTTCGTTATGCATTCTTGGTTAGCCCGGCGTAACTGTGAGCATGACATCATCAGTTCCATAGTTAAGCCGGACTTAGCGAGAATGCATCACAAAAACGAAGTAGGTAATTTGAAGGTAGGGCAGGGCAAATGACGTCTGCCTTTTTCTCGCCTTATTTTAGTTAGAGCAGCAAGCAAGCACGCGATACACATTAATCAATGATTATCGATTTTTTACACTTCGCGTGCTGCCTTGCTGTCCGCTGCCCGCTGCCCGCTGCCCTTCGTGAAACTCGCCTCTGAGCGAGCAGCGATCGATAAGAGTCCAGTCAGCGCTCAGTTGCCGTGCGCTGCTGCCGCTGACATCATTTTGTTTTGTGTTGAATCTGGCCGCCTGCTACGTTCTATATTGAATGCAGTGATTAATACTTGTGTGCCGAGTACCAACGTAAACAATCATTGTAGTCAATATTAGCGAAGCGAATTTCAGGCGTTGCCAGTCTGCTCGACGTTTCTTCGCTCAACTGCTAAGTAGAATATTCTCAAGCGCAGTATTACTAACAGAATCGCTGAAATAATGGCTGACACAAAGGTACGTGCTTCTATACTTTCTAACAGTGATTCAGATAATTTCATTGTTTACTTTCACCGGACAAAGGAACAAAAGAAACCAATTTCGGCAAGTGAGCCACAGTCTTAGAGGGAGAGGGGGTGTTACAACAAGCTGTATCTAAAACTGGCTAAAACCCAATCCTATTCCGTGTAAACCATTCTTTCGCCACGGAGTCGCCCACCCCACTTAAATATCTGATCGACACTAACAGCACACTACGTAAATGCACAAAATGCACAATTACACTAACTGTTTTTTTTGCCGACTGCCCCTCAGGAAAACATTTCATGTAGGCAGAGCCGGATTGTGGTCGATGACAACGACGGCAAACCGCCCGCGCTAGTACTAAGAGGGCCGGCTTTGCATGCAGAGAAAATTTACGCATTACACCTCTAATCTTATAAATTTGTGTTCTTAAGAAATGAAATTTTAAATGTAATTGTGAACTCAAAACGCCCAAAAATTTTCAGAAGACAAATACGTCCGCCAACACGACCAAGGAAGACAAGGAAATACACGTTCCCTGTACGATTTTTAGTATCTTTAGCACCTCGAATTCGTATAAATGTTGCGACATGTTTCAGCGGACGCAATGAAAGTGCACACGCACGATGAACCGAATGGCCCAACTGAAGACACCCCTGATACGTTGTGCCCCGAAAGACATCCAGGAGATAGTAAGATTTTCCGCTAATTTGTTATAACAGCTCACATTCACGTTTTGAAATTTTCAGGCGAAATCAAAACCCACGAACACACTGGTATGATACATTTTAATAAGGATTTAATTTTAAATGTGAAATGAATTTAAACCTTTCTTTCTGTGAATTTCAAAAAAACTTTGCGATTGCAATGACTGTTTTTCGGTAGGCAGTCTTCCTGTCTGAGGGTTTAGTTCTTCGTTCACAACAAAAAATATCAATCAAACGCAAACAATGAATCGCACTCAGTAAAAATAAATGGACCATTTATAATACAAATCTTTGTACTTTCAGATGAAAAGTTCAGCGCATACGGAGAAAAAATTAATTAAGAAGACTGGCGGATGTTATCGTAAAGTTGGCGGCTATATTTGCATTCCTGTCATGATACGATAATTGAAAAGAATCCTTATCGGTATTGTCATCAAAAGGAATTAAATAAGTATTCTCTTGACAAGATTATGAACCTCCATCCGTCCCCGTCTGTTTACGCCCTGTTTGTTTGGTGTTGTTTACACGCGTAATTTACTTAATGTGCAACTTTATCTTCTCAGTGTTAATATTCATGCACCTGGCTCATTCATTAGTATCATGACATTGTGCCAGTGTTAATATTATTAACATGACTGAATAAAAGTTTGTTTATGTTCCTGGTTCTCACACATAAATATATTTTCTTTTCACTTCTATATTCTGATTTCTTTGTCACGTGGAAATAAATTTAACCTAGTTACATATTGGCCCCCCCTGGTCGGACCCGTTATGTAGCTAGCTCCATCCACCCGCCCCCCTCCCCCCTCGCGGTCAGACTGGACAAGCACTGGACAGAATGGCCTTCGGCCGCGAAGCGGTCGCTAACAGGTAAGGATCCCCCCTGTGATTGCGGCCGAAGGCAGCAAAAAAAAATTTGAATTTTTGAATTTCGTGCCAAAATCCTGACACGAAGTTCCGTACCCTGGCGACCTCCCCCCTCCTAGTCGCCAGCATGTACCTGATCTCGGGCCAGCGTTACAGGTATGGGGGGAGGGGTGTATAAGACGACTAGAGAGTAGAGATATTCACTTTTAATCCGGAAAATTTCGCCTCAACGTCTGACGAAAACATCTCCTCTCTCTATCGTGCTTTTATGACTTTGATGTTCTTTCAGTCGAGCGCCTCATCGGCCTCAAAATTTCTGTTTTGCGAAAGAAATTGTAATCACTTGAATGAAGGCGGGTTGCAAGAAGATAATTTGAAAGAGAGTGAAGCAACAGATGGAGGCTTACTGCAGTTAATTGGTAGATTTACGTTGTTGTTCAGTTATTGACCGTTATCGAGTCTCTGATAAATATGAACTTACATTGAAAATCAAGCAACAAATCAGAATCAGTCACTTGGTCAAAAAAATTTATTGAGTCAATTTTCCGCTTAATGTGAACATCACATGCAGCTTTATTAATAATTGAGCACAGATCTGCTTCAAATAGTGCAGCGTCCAGTGGTTGTGCTTTTTAATCTATGTGCAGTTCAATTACTGGTTTAATTTTTTGGGGTTTTTTTAATAATTGGCGCATTTCGTTGGTTGTCCTTGTCCATGCCATTGTGCGATATTTAGTAATGATAAAAGTAAGACATTTTGCATGAAATACCTTGTACTGATTGCTGTACTCATTATCATTATGCAAAACGAAATAGTTCAGTTTTGCAAGCCATATGTGTCCATGAGGTGTGCTATTTTTGTTTTACTTGGTTTTTTTGCGAATAGCGTCGTCACATATATTTTACATAAATAACTTGAGCAGGATGCAGTGAAATCGTTCGTTCAATAAACGTGATTTTATTTTTCATGCGTCAGATTATTTTCCCGCTGATTCATTTCGACCGGCCTTCATTTTTGTCTGATGTACCGAATCGTCTTGCTTTGGATTTTTCTGTTTTTTCTCTCCTAAAACAATGCTAGTGTACTAACCAATAGGGATTGTTCAAGGAAGTAACATACCCGTGCCGACATTTTCTTTGGCCAATTTCTCTCGTTTTTCATCTTGCAAATTTCTGTTTATTGGAGTTTTTATCTTCTCTTCTGAAAACAAGTGCAACGATCAGTGTTGGCTTGTTACTAGTTTTCGAAATATCTTATTACCGGAACAGTGGTACCCCCTGAAACTATTGGTACACCCGGAAATATTGGTACAGGGTAGAGGAGGGTTGAAAATAATAGTGGTACTGTACCACTACTTCCGAAAACACGGTAATATATGTAATCATGAAATACTTTTTGCCCAAAATCTAGATACGGTAACAGCATACCCATGCAATTCTTTTTGTTCAAAATTCAAATAATACCATAGTGTACTGCAGTATTATGTGAATTTTGTATGGAAATACAAACAATACTTGGTAATAATACCCAAAAATTGATATAATAATTCAATTTTTGTCGAAAATTCACTTAATACCTTTCCATACTGTACTAGGGTATTGGTATACTAAGATACAATATTCACAAGTATTAAGACAACACTGTATCAATGACGCGGCAATAAAATAATCACCGTGCTTTTCTTCAAGTGTGGACTTTTTTTCGTCGCCCAGGGAACTGAGTTGCTTGTTTTCATCAACGAGTCTTTTGTCCCAAACTTTGATGTCTGAGCTGCAATATAGAACAATAGAAGCATATCGTTGAAAATTTCAGTGATGTTCAGAGCCGGCCCGGCCCGAAAAGAACCTATCGGGCCCCGGGCCGATTTTCAGAGAAATTATTGAATACAACACTTCAAAATTTTCGATATGTAGAACAGCTTATTTGACTAGGTAGAGTATGCGAAATGTCAATTTTAAGCGATT
>JAQGCX010001410.1:0-11109 GCA_034700205.1 Plectus parietinus
CTGGCGCCGCGCCTGGTTACCGTATTTATTCTAATATAAGCCCCGGGACTTCTATTTTTCGATTGCTCTCTAAGGGGGCTTATATTAGAGAGGGGACTTCAATTAGAGACGAGGCTTCTATTTTTTCGATCAACGAATATCAAGAAATTTCAGGCAAAATCGATCATTTTTGGTGATTTTTAGTGCAAATATAAGACAAATTCTTATCATATTCAACGGAAATTTGAACAACAGAGCGTTTTAAAGCAACAAAATGGGGAAATACAGTTTTAATAAGCGTGTGTATCATAAAAAATGTCCTTCTTGACCTGGTTTGCATTTGCTGACCGAAGTTCGGCCATGGGGGGGCTATATTAGAGACGGAGCTTCTATTTTTCCGATTTCTCGCTAGGAGGGGCTCATATTGGAGACGGAGCTTCTATTAGAGACGGGGCTTGTATTAGAATAAATACGGTAAACGGATTGATAATCGACAACACTCCTTCCAGATTTCCACCCCTCCCCCCTATTTGATACAATTACCTTGCAAGCGCTGCGAAGCAGACATTGAAACAATGCAGGGTGTTGCTGGGTACATAGATAAACAACAGTCTACATATACGATATGACGATCTAATACTATTTTCAGGCTTCTTCAATAATCATTTCGAAATTACATGCGTTGCATGTTCATAAACAAAGACTCATTGAAGGTGATACTCGCTGAATCGCTATATTTCTATTTCAGGAAAGAAAGCGCTGCAAATTGCTCACATACCACACGGGCTTAGTATTCCGGTTGCTGACAGACTGATACAGATTACGAGCTAACAAAGATATATCTAACCACAGGACACACAGACGGAAACACAATTCAGATCCAGTTTTGCCATGTTGGATTGAATTCGCAGCTGTTTCATGCATGGCGAAAGTGGTCATGTGGCCGGAAAATACGTCATTGTAGTCTATTCGCTTGTTATCTACTGCCAAAACAAACAAATTTGCTCGTAAAATTGAGCGAAATGCGTACAATTCTTAACTACTTCTTTATTGTGGCGTTCGTAAATGCGCAGTGCGAAAGATCAAAGAATAATCTCATCTTTCAAACGTTTTCTTGCGTACCTTCTGCACTCAGCTCAGCAAAATGTAATGAGAAAGAGTCGGCGAGCAAAATTTACTTTTTCAAATCTGATTGTATCCGATCCTGCATCAATGGCTGTGAATGTAAAGTGATAAACTGCACGTAAGTGTTTTTTCTGGATGATAAACTGCACGTAAATGTTTTTCTGGATGATAAACTGCACGTAAGTGTTTTTTCTGGATGATAAACTGCACGTAAGTGTTTATTCTGGAGAGTGCATTGTACTGGTAGCACACAATCAGGCCCATGTCATGGGGGGGGGGACGGCGCCCTTAGGCTGACTAGGTAAGGGGGGACCCATATCTTTAAAAATCGGGGCGCCTTCGGCGACCATCTTAAAAGGGGAGATCCTTACCTTCTGGCGCCCTCCGGCGCCCCTCAGGCGCCCCCCCCAACATAAGCGGGGACCCTTACCTCTAAATCTGAAAATCACGGCGCCTCTAGGCTTTAGCCTAGTTAGTCTACCTCTATGGCACGGGCCTGTACACAATATCATATGATGAAGAGTCGTAGTTTATGAACGATATTGCCTGTATTGCACGTTTATTTAGTAATGTCTCAAAAAGTCAACAATGACGTGCTCGAGAAGTAGCAAAATAGAGACTACAGGTGGGGTACCCTCTTCACAGCCCAGATGGATCTGCAAAAAGACATTTAAAGTACAGACATTAGCGAGGTAGGAGGGTAGGAGATTTGGCACAACCACAAGGCCAGGGGGGTTTGGCCAGGGGAGTGGAGGGGGGTAGGTACCGTAATTTTTCGGGTCGAGATTTTTGGTGCGGAATTTAAAAATTTTCCCCAGCTCACCACTACTTGGGCGAAACGATATAGCCCCCTGACGTTTTGGCAGCAAGGAGATCTGAGCCCCTGGGAATATGCCTATCCCCCGTGCTCAAATCTTGTACAGTACCCCTGTAACTGGCGGTTTCAATAAGTTCGTTCGTTTGCCTTCTCCATCTAGGATCACCCACTCCACCCGAAACACCGGCCGCCGTCCAGTGCCACCTCTGTCCAATATTTAATCAGTCTTCCTTGCGCGCTTGCGTGTTTCGACATCTTCCCTCGAGCAAGAAATTTCCCACTCTTCCCTAGTTTAGTTAATATTCACAATGCATTCAATGCTTCAGTGCTTCAGTGGATAGTTACGACACATTTGTAGTTCAAAATTTTCAAGTGGGACGCAATTTCCTCATGAACATCGCACTCTTTGCTAAACTGTGAAGTTTTATTGTGCAAGATTCAATATATTTCAGGGAAGTTAATGCAAAGAAAGAAATGAAAGAAAGACAATTGTGTTCCCTAATTTTCGGCATCACTCTGTGTCCATTTATCATAATGAATTGTTGCGTTGCATTTGCTTTGGGCAGAATCTAATGTAAGCGTTGAAATTGCATGTTCAAAATCTGATAGCTAGCTACATGCACCCCCCTCCCTCGCGGTCGAACTGAACAAGCACCGGATAGAATCGCACCAAAATCTCGACACGAAGTACCGTATCCCGGCGACCCTTCCCCCCTCCAAGTCACCAGCATATAGCTGACCTCGGACCTGCATTTCATTTATGACGACAAATAGTATTATTTCACTTCTCAACAACTTCTCCCGTGGCGATATTAGATCAGATAAGAGGCGCCTATTGCGATTTCGTTTGCATAAATATACTGCCAACGTCAGAGGGATAATGCGCTTTTCATAGACATCCGCCGTGCTTTGATCGGCGATTTTCAAGCGAAAGAAAACAATGAATATTCGGAACCCGCAGAGATAATCTCAGGCAAGTAATAAACGACCTCAACTACAATTTTGAGGTTGGTGGAATTTTTAATGAGGGAAGAGGAAATGAAGCAGCATTGCATGAGCTTCGAAATAACGGTGCAAATTCCGCAATCCGCGTCAAGGCATATGGCAATTTTATACGAGCTTGCTCTCGTTTGCTCTATTTGTCTTTGCGCATCAAGGTACTGTGCGGGAACATTTCAAACTCCACATTGTGTGATTTTTACAATCACTTTTACAATCATTTTTACAATCACACTTTTATTTTAATTGTTCAAATTTGTCAGAATAATCATTCAATATAATTAGTTTTGAACCAAAATCTTTGTCGAGATCTTTCAAGTCGAATTTTTCGGTACAAAACGTTGAACATGCAGATTCCTGAAAATGCGCTAAAATTTCTCTTATTTTTATTTTTTTGCAGCACATGCAATATGCCGCACTGTAGTACATTATCGCTTCATGACAAACAAGAAAACTTTACAACATCAAAACAAATCTGCATAACAACAGTCATGCATTAGAATCATAAATAAATTCAAGTACGGCTATTAGGACGACTATTTTCCCATGCACCTCTTGATCCGACATGAGCACGAGGAATGCGAGAGATAAACACCGACCGCATTATACGCCTTAAATCATTGGCTAGGTTTTTATCTTATATTTGTTCATGTTCGTCAGAATAATCTTTAAGTATAATTGCTTGGGAATCAAAATCTTTATCAGAATTTTCTTTTGAATTCTTGTCGAATTTTTTAGGTAAAAACGTCAAACAAACAGAACGTTGAAAAGATGTGAAAATTTTATCGTCCATACTTTGTTGCAGCACATACAATTTAGTCCTTTCAATGGCTATAAACAAATCTGCAAGACAATAATCATATTAGAATCATGAATCAATCAAGTGCGAGTATTAGGACGACTGTTTTCCCATGCCACCCTTGCACCCTTTGATCTGACACGAGCCCGTGGCACAGGCGAGATGAACACTGTTGCTTGATCTTTCAGATTTGGAAACACAACAGACAACGCTGATTTCAAAGCTTTGCGGTACGGTTTGATCATGAGAAAGATAATTGCAGAGTCGACTACAGGAAGTAAGGAAGCTGTGACTAGAGCGATAATAAGCAGATCAGTCTGAATCAATATCAAGAAACTGTGTGACTCAAATAGTAGGAGGAATACGGTAACGATACAACAAAAAAATTGTGGAATTTGCAGGAAAAGAGGAAAAGCAGCTTGGCATAGAAATGCTCTGAATATAGCGCGACGAGTCATTTTGTCGGTGTCCGTACTAACATGTTCTGATAATGCAAACACTGTCTCCAAAATTAGGAGCAATTTGAACGAAAAGTACAGTACTAAAATATAGCAAATAATGTACGAAAGAAAGTAAATTTCACTGAAATACTTGATCCAAGGAAAATATAGGGCAGTACCGAATCCAAGAAGAAAGGGATATATATCGACGAACAAAAAGAATAACAGAATATTCCTTCTTTTGAACAATTTAGCATACTGAAATCTTCCGTCTATGGAACGGAAGAGAACATATCGACTTACAGTATTTGGTAGCAGGACAGTGAGCGAAGATAAAAGACTACCATACATAGCAACGGAAAAAAGATAAGATAACAGGCCTATTTCAGTGCTGCTCATATTGAAATACACCACAGCAATCGACAAAGATATTGTCGACAAAAAGTCAATAAGCGCTACATTTCCGACGAAAAACTAGAAGTCGCCTTTTAGTTTTGGTGCTTAGTATGCTCAAAAGCAAAATAACAAATGAGCTAATGAAGCCCAAAATTATGAAAGTACTTATTACAACAGAGAGTGGCAGTAAATACGATTCGGAAAATGTTCCGTTCGATGAAGTATTTGTCATATTTTAGTCCCAGCTTTGTGGCTCGAGCTATGCTGTTTTATACAATTATAGATACCAATCAAAGTAAGAAGTTCATAAATTTTCTGCAGCTTAAGGCGTGTCGAAAACTACATCTGATCTATAGCGAGGCAGCAAAACAAACTGATCATGCGTGCTACAATGCACATTTCCTCCTTTGATAATGGCTTAACTCATTTAGCTTGCGACGTAGCATGTTAATGTGACTTTTAGTCCTGAGTTTTGTGAGAATAATGAATAGATTTTGAACATGCAATTCCAACGCTTACATTAGATTCTGCCCAAAGCAAATGCAACGCAGCGGTTCGTGATGAAAAATGGACAGAGTGATGCCGAAAATTAGGGAACTCAATTGTCTTTCTTCCATTTCTTTTTGTAAACTAACTTCCCTGAAATATATTGAATCTTGCACAATAAATTTCACAGTATAGCTACGAGTGCGATGTTCATAAGGCGCTAGTGTTCCACTTGAAAATTTTGAGCTACAAATGTGTCAGAACTACCCACTGAAGCATGGTGAAAGCTTGTGAATATCAACTAAACAAGAGAAGTGTGGGGAATTTGTTTGCTCGAGGGTGATTTCGAAAACGAACAAGCACGCAAAGAAGGCTACTTCAAATATTGGACAGAGGTGGCACTGGAAGTGACACTCGATCTAGTATCTGCCCTGAAGGTGGAACTCCACCGAGA
This sequence comes from Plectus parietinus, assembly GCA_034700205.1. Classification (NCBI taxonomy): domain Eukaryota; kingdom Metazoa; phylum Nematoda; class Chromadorea; order Plectida; family Plectidae; genus Plectus; species Plectus parietinus. The sequence continues at coordinate 5,496 of JAQGCX010001410.1, forward strand.
TTCTGCCTAAAGCAAATGCAACGCAACAATTCATTATGATAAATGGACACAGAGTGATGCTTATACCATTTGTTTGTAAGAGAAACTGAAAAAACATGCATCTTCTGATATTTTTCAAAAAAAATCAATATTTCGAAATAATCCTGATATTTTTTAGAATACTATTATCGTGTTATTTAATTCCTGATATGTTTTAGTACATTAGGATACTGTTATTTATATCCTGAAGAAATATTCCAATCATGGTAAACCCTACTTTTGACTACCTCGAAAACTGAAAAAATTGTCGTAATTTATGGGCATTGTGTCTTTTTCTTCATTGTTTGATTTCTTTTCTTTTATCATACCATTTTTAAAGTGCATTTCTAAAACAGAAAATTCTATAAAAAATTTTCAATGCAAAACTAAATATATTTAAATAAGCATATACGATCAAGCGAAAAATAAACTACATAGCTCTTCGTATGAAATACCAAGCGGAATAAAGACAACAAATTGTTCAAGTGGTAGACGTGGGCACGGGAGGGGGTATGGGAGTATATTCAAGCATAAATACAAGCACTGTATTACATGAACCTCCGCGAAAATTGTTTTGGATAAGCACTGAATAAAATGATCTCTTTTGGAAAAAAGTACCCTCCCTCCCCAAGCGTAAAACGGTATACATGTTGGTCAAGTAGTTAATCACTAATCAAAGCTGAACAACTCCAGATATACTGTGGCCATTCGTCAAAGTATCCGGTTTCGTTGCCTGCATTAGTAGAGTCGTGTTCGCCGCCGCTGGTTTCTTTCTTTGCTTCTTCGAGAATAATACTTCGCGCAATTCTTTGCTGAAAATCGGTATCAACAATGCACTCAGTTGGAAACTGAGCACCAATCCAAACATCACAACCAACATGCCCCATTTCGAGCTCACAGCCATAATCGTCAGAACTACCGTAGGCACAAAAAAGATCACATTGTTAATCAGACAGTAAAGGAAAAGTTTGACCTCGATTACGGTTCGATTAGCTTTTTTCCGCAGACAGATAATGGCGCAGACATAGAAGAACATTGATAACGAAGCAATTACAATGTTCCATATTGTCAGATAGGTAGGCACAGGAGTGCTTTGATAGTAGGTAAAATTCTTCGACATGAACGCATACCATTCAATATTGTGGCTAAGATATGCATCTACTGGGTACAATAAATGCCAGATTGTTATTTCCACCCATGTGCACAACCATATTGCAACGCAAATACGAACTGATGTCTTAAGGGTGAAATAATTTTCGAACTTATTCGGATATGCGACCGCAACAAAGCGATTAAATGCAATTAACGGGAAATGCATCAGTGCGGGGCGCGCAGAGATATTCAAAATGTAACTGTAAAAAATGGTAAGATGGTCAGGTAACAAAGAGGAGGGGCCGATTAGGATTTCTACACCTAGCCAAATGGTATTCCACACGAGACCCAAGTCTCCGATCGCCTGCGAGAAGAAAAAGACGAATGAAGAATATTTCTTGGCCAACTTCCACATTGCTGTCAAGACGAACAGGTACCATAAAGCGAAGACGCAACAAAAAGTCACCAGTATTGTGCCGGCTATCAGTTTGTCAGGTACTTCCACACCAATCATTTTTTACTGTGAGGAATATGAAATTACAAGTATTATTGACTCATGACAAAAAGTCAAGTCAAAAAGTCAAAAAGTTTGAGTCAAAGCCCACTAAGTTTTTGTTGCAATTTGTGATGACCGGTTGTACTATCTGGTTTTATCCGGTTCTATCCAATTCCCATTCCTACTCATATATATAAACCGCGTCTCTTTGTGTTTATGTCATTCTTCTTCTGAAGTAAGCTGTCGACCTGTTGGCCCCCTGTGAGCCCCAGACATAACACAATTCAATCAAAAAACAGTAAAATTAAAGTTAAAACACAGAATATTAGGAGAGATCCTCCTTTGTAACAAAAGATTAGCCGATTTTCGCCTGAATTTCGTGTCACAGTATACATTCTTTTACACCCCGCGGGATTTATTTCGTATGGAGCTAATCAGGTGCGGAGTTTATTTAGCGCGGGGTATATTTGAGCGTGGGATCTAATTGAGCGTATACCGTATACGGTACGTACCACGATATTCGTTTGTCTCACACGGTCATATGACACGTCGTGGATAAGTTTGAAATACTACACCTATCCTAACGAACTTCTATGTTGTATCGTTACTCAGTTCATTGAGATCAGTGTTGCAACTAAATTTCGTAAAGGTGATGCTATACTTCGAATAACTCGTGTTATGCACCAGAAATCCCCGCATGGGTCCCGCACTGAGAGCTCATTCTTGGCGAAAGCTAAATCTTTTGAGCTGAATCTAAACTTTTTGAATAGAGAATGATACCAGCTACAACATATTGAAAAAGGACAAGAATTCATTCAAATGCTGGCGGGAATTCAAAAGTTTACTTCAAGAATACGAGTTTTTTCACTGGTGTTCTTGAAGTAAACTTTTAAATTCCGGTTAAGACGGTTAAGATTTGGCCGAGAGCGAGCTCTCAGTGTGGGACCCCTGTGGGGAAGTATTTTAATGACACGTGTTATTCGAAGTATAGCCTCACTTTTAGTGCTCAATTAAGGTGCCCCCAAAATGTACTGTGGCCCATTGGTTCTTCTGTAGTTAAATATATCTCAATCCTCACTGAAACCCCCGAGTACTAGTATTCACACCAACTTAGTAAAATATTTGTCCTTAGGGAGTGCCGAAAAAATAATACCGTAACTTTGAAATCCATTGGCCAGTAATTCCCAAAACCAAATCGTGCCCATGTCTGTATATTGTAAAATTTCGACGGTGTTATAATATTCTTCAAAGAAATTGCGTTCATTTTTATTGTTTTGAAGATGTTTGCAAAGGAAGCTGAAGAATAAAGCCGGCTTGGATGTCTGGCTACAGTGTAAAAGTCGTTTTGTTCGATCACACATCAAGTAGTAGGTTGGAATTACGCAAGCGCTGTTGTTCCGGATGTAATTAGGTGTCAAAATATGCGCACATCGTTACAGCATGCGCAACTGAAACACGTGAGCAATAACAGCAACAAATAATGACTTACTGTATTTAAAGGGATTAACAACAGCAACAAATTACGACTTACGGTATTTGAAAGGATTGACTGCGTTAAAACGACTATTTAAAACTGCTACAAATACACACAGTCTCCATAGAGATGGATCGAATTATATGAAGGTGAAAAGGTGTTATTTACTCAAAGATAAAAATCATAGATACGAACGTGGCATATCAAAGAAACGATCACTTTTCAAGAAATCTTAGGTAGTCAGTGATGGAATCGGGTCGGCTCTTCCGACCCGAATTCGACCACCCGACGGCATCCAACAGACCGACCCGACAAGCCAACAAAAACGGACGGCAAAAATAATTTTCCACCGAAAACCGATTTTCCGCAATCAAATTTTTCTAATAGTCGCCCAAAATTGCAGATTTTCATTGAATACAATAATTCTAAACATTTTTTTGAAATTTTCGTCAATTTTTTCTTGATCAGTTGGTCATTTTCGTGTTTTAACTCAGTCGGGTTGTCGGGTTGTCGGGTCGTCGGGTCAGTCGGGTCGGAAGAGTCGACCCGAGCCCGACCCGACTCGAAAACTTTCGACCCGAACCCGAACCCGAGCCCGATGACTTGTCGTCGGGTCGACCCGGAACCCGAGTCGGGTCGTCGGGTTGCAACCCAAAGTCGGGTCGGGCCGACCCGATCCCATCACTGAGTCAAATACACAAATACACAATTCACAGTCAAGAACACTGTGAGTCAAATAAAAAACCAAACAAGGAAATCAAAATCTAAAACGAGCAAATATTATCGCCCACAAAGAGAATCAATCAGTGTTTGCGAGAAAACCGTTAAGTTTACGAATTCAAATTAACTTACCTATTGTGTGATTAAAGAGAATCTGTGGTCAACAAAGAATCAAAAATCAAACGAGAAAATATTATCTTTCATAATAGAATCGTTGTTTACGGAAAAGCTTCCAGTTCAGGAAATTTGAACGGCGCAAAAGTCAACCGGATGGGATGAGAATTGAACTCCTCTCCTGCAATTTCCGCATCCGGCGTGCTATCCAATACACTACACGCCCGGTTATGAGTCGATCGAGTGCACCAAATCGCGCCCGCAATTCAAGTTACCTTAAAGTGGACCTATGGCCAGTAGCTTGCTTTGCAAATGCAATCAAGAACCTTCACACAACGTTTTTCGATTAATTGGAATACGAGAAATGTAAAAATTCAAAGTATACCTCATCAAATATATACATAAACGCTCAGCTTGGCATATAGGTAGACAATGCATTCCTCTGGCTTAATAAATAGCTAATTGGCTCGCTAAGCTATTGGGTCCTGTCTTCATTTGCCAGCCTGTCTCTCTCAACGTGAACCAAATAACTCACGCACTGTCAAAGACACCGAATATATGTATGTACTTTGTCAGCACTAGGACCGTAGAACGGTTCGCAAAATAATTAGCACAATTCGGCGCTTGGCACAAACGAGCATGGGACGAAACTAATTATAACCGATGTTGCTCTGATTCACAAATCCAGGGAAATGCAGCCCGAAGCGCAACTGAGACTTTCTTCAACGAAAAAAGTTGCAGAATTTTTGCTTAGTGTTGTTGGTGCCATTAAAAAGTGGCATTCGTTCCGGAATTCTTTGTCTCTAATGAGCATCTTACGAAGAATTATCACGGCTGTTACTCTGATTCGATAATACGAGAAGATGCAGCCGGAACTGCCATTGAGACTTTTTCTACAAAAAGAGTTGCCGAATTTAGGCTTAGCTTTGTTGGGACCATTAAAAAAACACCATATTTTTCAGAAATAATGGTGTCATTATTGGTGTCATTATTATTTCAACCACCATAGTGTCATTATTATTTCAACCATCAGCTAGGGTACCTTGGACTCATTCCAAAAACTGAAAACATAAGGGAGGGACCCTTGTGTTTTTGGTCCGATCCCTGTGTCACTATTTCTGAAAATGCGGTTCGTCACGCTGCTTTTGACCTTTTCAGACACTCTTCTTCCTCCTCAAAGCGTCAAGTAGCTACCAGTGTTGAACATCTTTGAACCGCACCGCAAACCAGAGGTGTGTTCGGGTCGAAAAGTTGGGGGGGGGGGGTTAACATAGCTTTGGCCTAAAAATCTGCATAAATTTGCATAAAATTACCGTAACTTTATGCAAATTTCTGTCCGGGCGGGGTGGGGGTTAACCCCCCCCCCCCCCCAAAACACCTATGCGGCAACCCGCGGTCTGCGGTGCGGTTTGGATGGGCGCCAGCGGTGTGCGGTGCGGTTGCGGTGCGGTTTAAACATATTCAACACTGGTAGCTGCTTGACGCTTTGAGGAGGAAGAAGGGTGTCTGAAAAGGCCAAAAGCAGCGTGACGAACCGCATTTTCAGAAATAGTAACAGAGGGGTCGGACCAAAAACACAAGGGTCCCTCCCTTATGTTTTCAGTTTTTGGAAAGAGTCTAAGGTACCCTAGCTGATGGTTGAAATAATAATGACACTAATAATGACACCATTATTTCTGAAAAATATGGTGTTTTTTTAA
>JAQGCX010001411.1:0-11099 GCA_034700205.1 Plectus parietinus
CGATACCGATTAATCGAAAATTGGATGGACCGATTCGTGTACCGGTACCGATTCCACCTGGACCGACCACATCTATATATAGAATATATTCATATTCAGCTGTGACGATTAAGAACAGCAATTTTTTTGCGGAGACCGTTCCCTAATAGCCGAAATCAGTGCCGATGTCTGAGCTATCCTTACTTTTCACTCCCCGGCAGCAGTCGAAGTACAAGAACAATGATATGAGTGATGTAGGTTTTCGCTTGCAAAACGGAAAGTTCCTTTTTTCCTTTTGCTTCCACTTCCTCCCACTTGTAGAACTCATCAAGGGCGGCGGCTTCGCGTTTTTTGTCAAAAATGTACTCATCCAAGTTGTCCAGCGAATATGGCGCAGTAGGAGATTCCATTACTTTGATTAACTCTGTCGGATCCGAACTGTCTTTCGAACTAAAATGAGATTTAGCTAATAAAATGAATTTAGCTAAAAAGTCATTGGTTTTGCTTGTTTCAATTGTTTCATCGTTGTTTTATATCGAAAAATTGATTGATTGGTATAAGAGTTAGAATGAATTGTGGGCATTTTTGAGACAACTTCAAATCTATTGAGCCCAACTTCGGAAGAGAAAAATGGTCGCATTGATAGCTTTCTATTTAATCTTTGTTCCATTCTCCGAAGAAGACGTATAGGATCCGGCCTCATAAGTGTAGGACTGAACAATTAGATTATTTCACGACCCGTTTATTCACAGACATCGACAAAACGCAGATACCAGTGATGTTCACGGGCCGGCCCGCGGGCCGGCTCGGTCTACACAAAAACTCGAAATCGGCCGAGCCTTGCCCGAAGGGCCCGTTTATTTTTTCATTGTCTATTTGCAAACACTTTGGAGCCAGTAAAAGCGACACATTTCTGAAGCAACTGCTACGAACTGCACGAGAAACAATATGACTTTGCGTTATTACTTGAGTAAATTATTTTCTAAAAGCGGCCAGCACAGGAATTCAAAAATAGGTCCACAGAAATTTCTCGGCCCGCGGCTCGCACTTCTTCCGTGGGTCGGCCGTGCTGGCCGTGCGGGCCGACCCGTGCGGGCCGACCCGTGAACATCATTGGCAGACACACAAGCATTCTCATACTTTTTACAACTTACCGCATATTTTTGATTATTGTGGTAATTTTCTTTCTGAATTCAGCACTTTGTAGGGATACTGAAAGGCAGAATTCATCGACCAAATTAGCGAATGAAGGCATTCCTTGATACAGGTAGGAATCTTTAAGTTCGATGAAATTCTGACCAGTACCGTATTCGAATTTATCAAAATGAAACAGACGGTCGAGCGCTTGATCGAGCAGTGTTTTTGCAACTCGTTGAAATACCATCGTATAGATATCGTCTGTTAGCATCCAAGAAATAGGGATAAGGTACACTCGTACCGGTTTAAACACGCCGGATTTGTTCAAACTCGATGGGAGATTTTTGTAGAGTTCGATACCGTCCTCGTACGATATTACAGGCATCGTACCAACGTTCGCATCTCCGTAAATTTTGACGCTCACATCATATTCAAGCAAACTACGATCAAAACCCAAACTTCCGTTTATTGAACGTTCAATGTTGAAACCTGCAATGTTAAATGTGTACATTTAGTACACAGATTCCTGAATCCATTTCAAGAAGTTTGCGCTCAACACGCAGATACTAAGTGGCGCAAGCATACCTGTAACCGGGGGGGGGAGGGGACCCAGCTTCATATTGGCCCCCCCCTGGCCGGACCCGTTATGTAGCTAGCTTCATGCACCCCCCCTCGCGGTCGGACTGGACAAGTACTGGATAGAATGACCCTCGACCGCAAAGCGACCGCTAACAGGTAAGGGTCCCTCCTTAAAAAATTTGAACGCCAAAATAGTACCGTACCCCGGCGACTCCCCCTCCCCTCCTGGTCGCCAGCATGTAGCTGATCTCGGACCAGCGTTACAGGTATGGGCGCAAGTGTTAAACGAAAACTACTGAAACAGATTCAGGAATCTACATCGTAAATTTTCTCAATACTTCTGTTAACAAAGCTTTAAAAAAAAAGATGATCTTTCATAATTAATTAATCTGACATCATAGATATATACGTACAGTTTACTGTGATAACTGTGTACAAATTATTACGTACTTGTGTAGGTTATATTTAACTTGCAAAAATTTGTGAACTGTCCAAAGTCCTACTGGCTAATTTTGCATTTCTCCGCTAAAAATAATTTGCAAATTATCAGCTTTATTACGCAGCGCGCAACACCCAAAAATGTTTTTACAAAATATCTTGCAATCCAATCTAAAAAAACATATTTTCCGCCGCACTGCCCATTTTTTGGCAATGTTTATTAAAAGAAATGAAAATGAATACCTTCAATAGAAACTTTGGCAGCTAAACTGCCGTGTACTGCAATATGGCTGGAATCGTTGGACGACGTTAAAGAAATGGAAACTGTTTCTTGGGCACCATACACGATCTTAGTGACCACGTGAGTCGCTTGTTGAGCGATAATTTTGATTTGGTCTCCCCTGGTGAAATTTAATAAATTTTCCATGCCTACTTGCTTGCTGTACCTGAAAGGGAACTGTTTCCTGCTATTAATTGTTCTTTTTACTGCTGTCATTAATAATTTCATGCCAATAAGAATCAAAATGTTTGCAAATTTTTCACTTTTATAGCCCTCAAAATCAAAAAAATTCAGGAAATCATATTTCATTTTAACCCCTTTTTACTACAGTCCATTTCAGCATTAACTTCTTTTGGTCCAACAATTTTTAATCGCTCCCCTTCACTTCGGATTCAAGGAAAAGTATTTTTAATGATTACGTAGTTTATATAAACAATAGTGTTTATATCAGTTTGGTAAGATATCTTTCAGTACAGCAATACAGTGCTCTTCACGGGTCGGCCTGGGCCGGCCCTGAAATTTCGTCAGAAAAAAGCCCAGCTCAAAATTTTCCTGCTCAAGGCCGGCCCGGTCTTTCAGTCCCGGGCCCGGCCCTTGGGCCTATTTAACAAAGGCACAGAAAAATATTTCTGTGGGCAGAAAACATATTTTTGTGGCGCGTCGCACTCTGACAGCTCGTTCTTCGTGAAAACTCGTCCGTTTGAGCTGAATCTAAACTTTTTGGATAGAGCAGAATATCGGCTATAACATCTGTAAAAATGACAGCATTTCATTTCACTGTTAGCGGGAATTCAAAAATTCAAAAGTATTTAATTCAAAAGTATTTAAAGTATTTTTGAATTCCCGCTAACAGTTACATGAAATGCTGTCATTTTTACAGATGTTGTAGCTGATATTCTGCTCTTTCCAAAAAGTCTAGGCTCAGCTCAAACGGTTGAGTTTGCGCGAAGAACGAGCTGTTAGAGTGCGACGCGCCACAAAATTATGTTTTCTGCCCACAGAAATATTTTTCTGTGCCTTTGTGAAATAGGCCCCTGGCCCGGTAGTTCCAGAGCTGGGCGTGGGGGGCGGTACGGGGGGTATAGACTGATACCTCACAGGTGGATAAAAACCGACGCTGTCAGCAGAACAGCTAATGCACGTCTGTTAGAATGACCACGGGTTTGCGCGTTGCTAGGCGACCATTGTAAAACTCTGCGCTGCGACGTGCGTTCGACGCGCTTTACATAGGTTCCCAAGTAACACACTAACCCGTTGTCCTTGTAATAGGCGTACGTTTGGCGTCTATGAGATACGTTCTGCCAGCGGCGTCTATGAGTTTTGAAGGTCGCCAGGGGGAGGGAGAGCTTTTTCCAAGAGTGTTTCTCAGGAACAAATTTTTTTTTTGGAATTTTGGGGGATCGCCACCCCCTCCCCCATCGGGAAAAACGTGCCCATGTCTGCGGTGCACCGACCTCAAAATTAATCGGTGCACCGACAATTTGGTCCAGGTTCCGGTGCACCGAACACATCTATACAGTGCCGAGTGCGTGGAGTATTCGGTTCACGCGTTACCACGCGAGGTAACGCGCAATGTGCGTGGTAGTGTTTTACAATAGCCAAAAATCGGTTTCACGCAGTCTCGCTTGACAGTTCTGTAGTCCACGCGCTCGGCACTGTACCTCAGGGTAGTTCCCTTCCGGGCCGGGCCGGCCCTAAACAGCACTACAGTAATACCCTGTCGCGTGCATCTGCAGATCCATTTGAAATGTCCTGCTCGACTTGCGAAAATGGAAAGCAACGCCGGCACTGCCGCTAATTTGAACAAATCCGAAAAGCGTAAGGGCCAATTCGAGATCGGCATCGAATTTTTTCAATCGATCTTCGAACGAATCGCTCATAGAGATGTCCGTCGCGAGCATCGGAGTTGATCGAACCTGCATATTCTTCTGTTCTTTGTCACTCCAGAAATTCAGCTGCCCATTATGCACAACTCTGTCCGTACGCGCGTCGTAGAAGGTGCCGATTTGAAAATCTCTTTCACTTTGTTCCATCGCCACTATCTCCAGCGGCGCATTCAAATCGCTGAGTGGTGCAAGCGCATAGCAGTTCTTCATAAGCATTAAGAGTCTCATAATTTGAATTTGAAAACAAATGCATTCTCTCTTCATTAGCAGCTGCATTTTTCTTCCTTTAGTTTCACAGTGGTTGTTACCGTAATTTCTTTGTTTTGTGGCTGACAAGGCTGTTGCTATTGGGAATATTCCCGGCGGTTCTCTTTCGAGATACCGTATTTATTTTAATATAAGCCTCGGGGCTTCTATTTTCGTTTCATCGCTAGAGGGGGCTTATATTAGAGATGGGGCTTCTATTACAGACGGGGCTTCTTTACTTTCGACCAACGTAAATTAAAATTTTTTGATAAATTTAGGCAATTTTTGGTCGTTTTCATGTAAATATTTGACAAAAAATTTTGTCATTTGCGCACGTTTTTACATCATTAAATGAGTTAATCTGAGCCTCAAAAGCATGTTAATCATAAAAATGCCCTATTTTGACCTGTAGTGCATTTCTTAACCCTGGCTTAGCCCTTGGGGAGGGGATTATATTGGAGACGGAGTTTTTATTAAAATAAATACAGTACCCAATAATGCATGATTGAGTACGCAGTTGCAGTAAAACTCTCGACACGAACTATGCAACTCTTGCGGGAACGTTCGAACAGACAATGAGCAAGCGAGCGTTGTAACAACTAGTGCCTTTTTAGTTCAAATAGCGCGTGATACTGTATCTAATAACCAATTTTATCGCAATTGCGCATTCAAACCAGCATCATGAAGGTACGAGGCCATCACTCCAATCTAACCATTTTTCTAAACGTTTAGAGAAAAAAGACGCTCCAACGCAGAGTGCACAGCCTTATTTTTGTGCTAAGAAACAGGCTTAGGCTTAGGAATAGTTTGCGCCTTTACATAAGCTTAGGAATATTTTACTACGGTGTTTCATTCGCCTCTGGTTTGCTTGGAGTGATGTCCTAACACCATCATGAGTTATCTCGGAAGAGAGTCGCCGGGACTGGAATAACAAGCAAATATCTATCTTCAGCAACTCTCGCAGGCCCGCACTGCTACCAGTTTTACTCGGTCAACCACATTTCGTGGATAGCTGGATGCATTGCTTGAACCCAATGAGTGAGAGGAACTTATCAAAAAACAGATTAGGGGAAGAGACCATATATTCTAGAGTCAAACCTGTAACCAGGGGGGGGTCTAGCTACATATTGCCCCCATACCTGTAACGCTGGTCCGAGGCCAGCTACACTCCGACCGGCGACCGGGTGTCGGGTTTCTCGCCTTTTTTCGGCCGCCTTCGGCGGCGAGGGGAGGGGATGGGTGTAGCTAGCTACATACAGGCAGGGGGGCCTGTATGTAGCTAGGTCCCCCCGGTTACAGGTATGATTGCCCCTGAACGGATCCGTTATGTAGCTAGCTACATGCACCCCTACCCCATCCAGACCGGAAAAGCACCGGATAGAATGGCCCTCGGCCGCGAAGTGGCCGCTAACAAGTAAGGGTCCCCCCTTATCATTCGGCTCTGAAGGCCGAAATTTTTTTTTAATTTTCTAAATGGCGCGCATTTTTGAAGGTTACGGTGGCCCCCTCCTCGCCGCCAAACTCGCCGCGGACCCCAGCTACAGATCTGGGGGACTACGGTACTTTTGGCCAGACCCCAGTGTAACTAACTATTCCTTTTTAAAAAAATTTGAATTTTTGAATTTCGCGCCAAATCTCGAATACGATGTACCGTATCCCTCCTCCAGTGTTGTCTTTTTGGCTAATTATCCTAATTCTCCTCCCTGAACTGTAAAAGTAATCTAATATCAGCAATAAATGTATGTATTATTCTGTTTGCACCATCTTGTATAGATTTTAATCGTGTTTGACATTGCACAAACAGAAAAATATACACCGAAGTTTTCCGTAAATAAGCCCAGGGCTTATTTTCGGGAAATGGCCATTTTTGGGGAAAATATTTTACCCAAAAATAAGCCCATGGGCTTATTTATGGAAAGTTCTCAATTTTGCTTTATTTTGTTTCTATGCTTTCAAATAGCGGTTTTTTTTATAAAAGGATACCGTTAACCTCAGAAATAAAGTTTTGTTGTTTAATTTTTGTTATGTCACAACTGAACAATATGAAGTCGTATTACCTTACGTGTAACCGGGGTAAAAGGCACCTGGCCATTGACCAGCGATGAAATCCGGACGGTTCCAACCCTCCAATAATACACGTTTTATTGCAAAATTCGATCACATTTCATAATTTTTTCTTTTCTAATGCGAGATATGTGTGTAATTGCGCATCTTTTCAAAAATATTTTTAGATGTGATCTCAACAATATTTTTTCCGTAAATAAGTCCAGTGGGCTTATTTTCGGGAGGGCTTATTTACGGAACACCCCGGTACATTTTTTCTGATTTTAGATTAATTTAATAATTTAGGGACGAAAATTAAGATAATTGGCAATAAGACAACACTACTTGCAACACAACTCTATCTTCTGTTCTGAACTAAAGACGTTATATTATATTGCCATATTTGCTGAACAAAAATAATACAATCAACGAATAAACATTCCCCCAGTTCACGCCTGACAATGACACAATTCAAACGTCTCTTGGAACAGCGATCCGATACTTGTAAAAGTAAATTTTACCATCATTTTGAGTTCCAAAAACATTTACTTTTCCCGGTTCGAAAAGAATAGCTTCCACTGAACTAATAAAGTGGCCGCCGAAGTCATAGTCGGTCTTATTTGACTCATTTGACCAAATTGGATTTATCCAGTCGTTTTCAACAGCCGTTGTAGCATAAATATGCTTGACCTTATTGTCTTCAGCAACAAAAAATACGTCCACTCTCTTCATAGCATCCCAGATAACGACGGAGGGTTTATTAATAAATTGGTTAGTAGATGGAACTTTGTAGAACTCGAAACAATTAATTAAAACGTCTGCACTCAACGTTAAATTTATCATAAAGTAATCCTTTTTATTAACGACATGAAGTCCCATTAATATATCGGTTACCTTTGGTACCATGCAGGTAGTATGAAATAAGAGATGTTGCAAACTTGTTTCATTTTCGTTGATACGTATTACTTGTACATCACGCACAAATATGTGCATTGTGGCTGTGCCATTTTTCGCTTTCTTCGCCACTGCCTGTATCTCTGCATTTAACGAAAACATCTCGGTTGCTGGGGTTCTTTGGCCGTTCACTGCGGAAAGGCATTGAGATGTTTTTGAAGCAGATGAACCACAAGATATCATTTGAATTGGCAGGGGCATGTAAATTTTTGCAGCTCCACTCGTCAAATAGGTAATATTATTAGATCTATTAAGGTGATTATACCATGCTTTTGGAAATCCATCTCGATTGGCTTCAGATGGTTGCAATGTCGGGATATAAACTTGAATGAAATTCTTTTGCTCAGAACTCTGTCCGATTCGCACTAAAGCCTGAACTTCATGCAACACAACAAGTGCTCGATGATGACCCGTTCTCGTTTCCTGCAAAAAGATTAAATATAAACTGTGATATTGTATTTTGAAAGCAGGGGCGAAATGTCCTCCTTCAAATTCACTGCCAAAATATATTTGTCCTTTTTTTGCAAAAAAATTCATATCACACAGTAAAATTTACTCCTGCATATCCGGACTAAACCTAGTATGTAGAAATCGAATTTTACACATTTTTTATTTTAATGCCAGTCTAAGAGCGGTTTAAAATTACGATTTCAACTGGAACCTGTCATTTGCAACAGAATTTTAAGTGTCATTATCAAAATTTTAGCATTCATTGATACCTTCTGTTTTTGCAATCCATTTGTCACTCGTTCTCTGTAAATGTCTGAGGCGTTTGTTTTCACGAAAGTAACATTGCCTTCATATACTGGCGACAAAATATTTGATCCCACAGACATCTGACATGGTGTGAAGAAGAAAGAATAATGATTAATAGGAATCCATTTTTGGGCCAAAATGTAATAACCATCACGACGTGAACTGAAACTTTTTAGATCGCATATTGCAGAATCTTTGGCAAGGCGCGAGGGTATAAAGCCATCTTCGTTTTTCACAAAAGTTGGATTGCCAACTTCTCTTGATTTAATGCAAAATTGTTGATTTGTTTCAAAATAGTGTAATTGATCACAAATGTACGATTTCGTTGAATCACAAGGCAGCAAGCTATGTCCTCCTATTTCAGTTTGATTAAGATTTCTGGGAATTTTGAAAGATTCTGGCCCGTCAAGAATGGAGAACGCGTGATCCAATTGATGACAGAGCACACCATAACGTGTAAGGTTGATCGCTGGTGTTGTTTGGCTGGTATTACGCTTTCTGTTAACATTTCTTTCTGGTTCCACTGTATATGTCACAAATGTTTCTCGGATAAAGTGTGGTTTGACAATATTTGGCGGTGTTTGAGCAGTAATCAGCGCTCCTCGTTGCGAGCTGATACTTATTGAGCTCTTCGGGAAACCATAGGTCTTCGTGTCATGCCACTGAGTGTCAGCTGATGGTTGATCGCCTTTCTGAAAAAAAGTGCACGATATAGTTGAAAAATATCTATGAGACCACTGGCTTCGAGATCGACTTATCCATTCCCATTAATTGAGACAATAGACACTGACGCCACTCACAATGACACTGACGTCACAATCTCATTGTTCTGACACATTGGAATGGTTAAGTCGATCACCATGCCAGTGGTGGAAACTCATTGCTCATAGGTTGTTCACGTAACACGGTAGTGGGTTTTCATGTCTGCAGTCTTTGAACAGCACATAGGAACATAGATTCTGGTTACATGCACACTGTATATGACCGCTGGCGAAAAATTAATATACAGTAGCGAGTAAAAGTATTGCAACAAGATTTGGATTTTTAAAAAATCGCCGTTAGCATGCCTGTTTGGGGAAATGAAGCGGGATGGAATGCTTGAAAACCTGACCCTGTGTGTAAGGATTTGGTTTTAAGCCGAAAAACATAAATACTATGTCAAACTGATTTGAATTTAAACCTTATTTAAGCAGTTATCATTTTTTAGGCGAGCAAAAGTAATGCAACAAACTTCTTTTGTGCATTTTATACGCCAAATTTACAAAAAGAACGACTTCAAACGACACAAACAACATAGAAACATGTTAATAATGCGTGGGGTAGTGGAATTTTTTGATCACAGCAGCGCATCGTCAGGGAATGGAATCAGCTTGTTTATCAGCAAATTGCCTGCAAATCGTCAAATCACATGTGGTTCAGGCATTGTCTTGCTGATCAATTCAGCGCAGACTGAGATTGACCTCGGCAAAAGAGAGTAATAATGTCCCTTGAAATTTTGCTGTAGGTAGTTTCGTCCATACTGCTTTGAGTTCGATGAACGGGATGGCCCAATTTCTGTAGCTCATATTTTATAGCCGCCTCCGTACTTAAGAATAAATTATCACTGATCCAGAAATCGGGCCATTCCGTTCATCGAACTCAAAGCAGTATGGACGAAACTGCTTACAGCAAAATTTTAAGGGACATTATTACTCACTTTCGCCGAGGACATTCTCAGTCTGCGCTGAATTGATCAGCAAGATAATGCCTGAAACACATTGATTTGACGATTTGCAATCAATTTGCTGATAAACAAGTTGATCCCATTCCCTGACGATGCGCTGCTGTGATCAAAAAACTCCACTATCCCACGCATTATGAACATGTTTCTATGTTGTTTGTATCGTTTGAAGTCGTTCGTTTGGTAAATTTCGCGTATAAAATGCACAGAAGAAATTTGTTGCATTACTTTTGCTCGCCTAAAAAACGGTAACGGCTTAAAATAAGGTTTAAATTCAAATCAGTTTGACATGGTATTTTTATTTTTCGGCTTAAAATCAAATCCTTACACACAAGGTAAGGTTTCAAGCATTCTATCCCGCTTAATTTCCCCAAACAGGCAGGATAACAGCGATTTTATAAAAATCTAAATCTTGTTGCATTACTTTTGCTCGCTACTGTACGTATTACTAGAAAGATACAAACACAAGAAATAGGAAAGTTTATCGGACAAGTGCCGAGTGATAAACAAAGAGTTTGGCTCACCGGAGGAATTGTGTCGTTCAAGCAAACGCCGAATGTGCATAATGCTGTAACGGTGACCCATTTTGCTGCAATTGTCAAAGTTTTTTTCAAAACAAAGTTACGGTCAAGAGCTGGGGTCCTGAGGTTCGACAAGGGGGTAGAAATATCGTATTTTAAGAAATATTAGTACACGCAGGAAAAGTAGTACAGGGTCCAGAGGGTTTGAATTAATAGTAGTACACGCAGAAATAGTAATAAATGTACTTCTGTTTTCCACCTGTGTAGTGTATGGTGGGCAGTGCCGGATTGAACCTATCGATAACAGTATGCACGCATTCGTAGTTTAAACTGCGCGCGTACCGTAATCGATTGGTTTAACCTGGCACTGATGACGGAAATCCCCTGATCCCCCCCGGCGCGAAAATTTTTGGTAATGAGTCCCCTCCCCCCTAGAGGTCAAACCTTGCCCACCTCTGATGGTGGGGGTGCAAATTCGAGATTAAATACGTACAGCTTGTACTGAAACACGTTCTGCAGACTTTACTGCAACCTTGCTTTGGCATAAGAAGCTTGAAAAT
>JAQGCX010001412.1:0-11097 GCA_034700205.1 Plectus parietinus
TGACAGAATAGCGGGTTCTAAAAAAACGTGTTTTCTGATCCCGCCATTCTGTCACTTTTCGCGCGCAAAACATAACAGATGAGTGCAGCTAATTAGTTTTCCCGTACCGTTTCGTGTCAACACTATTTGCGACCAATGTTTGTGATCATTATCAGAAACGATTATTTCCTGCTCCCTATCATAAAAATAAATAATGCTCAGTGATATTTACGCAGCGAAAATTGCTTTGTCCCATGAAAATCAATCTTTCTGTCTGAACAATATTAAATTCCGGTTAACTCTCATAGAAATAACGAGTAAAATAACTGTGGAGGAAGTCGCACTTGTTGTACAAGGCCAAAGCCGGCTGCCAAACTTTCCAGCTGTCGATGGAGATTCTGTAAGTGTCGTTCCATTCGGAAGGCGTCCACGTCAAATACTCGTCTGACCAAGACGCCCACAGCATTCCGTGCAGCTTCAAAGTCTGCTCATGCTCGTTCTAGAAACGAAATGTATTCTTGTGCGATGACGCACTACGGCTGACCACTTGTTCTACATGCGACACCATCATGTACACTTGAACTTGCATTGTGGTCGAATCGTCCTTTACCGGACGATGTTTCTTATCGTAACCTTTCATCAGGTGCTCTTCCAACTTAGCGTACGGTGCTGCTTGCCAGCCAAGCACTACAGAACTGAGTGCGGAAAGCACTAAAGACGAAAATAGATTGACATTTACACCACGAAGAAATAGCTAACCGATGACTGCAGCGAATGAGACGAGCGCCATTTCGCAGAACAGAAAAGAATGGAATGTTGTGCGCTTGCTGTGTGCGTTTAGAGTTGCTTTGTACACAGTTACAAGGTCAGAATCGAGCGGCGTTTACATTACGGACGACAAAAGAAACATAATATCAACAAGCCTTCGTCGGTTCGCATATTCGTTCATATATGCATTACAGTGCCACTTTCATTCGTTTTCAAGCCAATCGTGTTTTCGCACGCACACTGGATAAAAAAAAAACTAAACTTGAGTTGTGCTTCAGCGTAAAAAAGAATCGGAAGGTTTGCGCACACGTTTAAGTTTAAATCTCAGTGGCTGAACGCGAAGTGAAAGGACACCACAAGCTGATAACACACAATACAATCGCATTAACTACACATTGTATTTAGCAGCAAAAAACTAGTCTGAAACGTAACAATTGACGTGTGCGTGCACACAATGACTGACTGAAAGGATAATGCAATTCGACAGGTTTCTGAACAAACGAAGATCGATACCACACTGCGCAAGCCATTAGATACGCCCGGGCAAAAAACTATAACAACAGTACTGCAGCAGTAACTGACATTTTACGTTACGTAGAGAATCCGGAGTAGAAATAACAAGCTTTGGTAATCGTTGCAAATCGCGATGCAAACTGATCATAATAGACCAAAACACTCAATTCATTATGGGCCAGGGCAGTTTTGGCAGCGACGCGATGTGCTCCGAGAGCAAACATGAGAAACCGATCAATCACTGCCCATTACACAACACTCCAATAAATCAGTATGGGGGGAAGATGATGATGATTAATTCGCAGGGATGATCAACCGCCAAACAATCAACAAGCAGTATCCATCTTGCCAATATTAACAGTCGCGACAAGAACAGCCGTTAGAATCATTCACCTCAATAAATAACTAAATGTCGACACTTGTGGACTCGGTGCTGAATGGGTTCGTATTCGCCCTGTCCATCGCTTTCCATTTCGCGTCGAAGGGATCGGATTCGATGGTGGATGAAGGCGCAGTAGACGCGAACGATTGCAGTCCATTTTGCTGCGCCGTCAACGGCACAGGATTGAATGTCGGCAGTCCGAATACGTCGCATTCAGCGGACTGCTCCAACTCCACCAATGGAGGCAGTGGAGGTGGCGGCTGCATGGGCGGCGGTCCCGCCGCGACAAGTCCGCGGTGTTCAGCGACTGGGTCGAACAGTGGCGGCGGACTCTGGCTGATGGACAGAGTGGACTTGAGCGTCTGCTCCAACCACTCGTCGGCCTTGGACCGAGCGGGGGAACTGTAGAGCGAACCCTGCGACGACGAGTCCTGGAACGTGCTGTCCCATTGGCGCACCGGGCCGTCACCCGACTCCGACCACGTCTCGGCGCGGCTGAATTGACCGCGCTGAGGCGTCTGCGTCAAACTAGCACTGCGCGCGCCGTTCACCAAATGATGTTGCTGGTGGTGGCCGAAGACGGTCTCGTCGAGCTCGGGAATGGCGCTGACACGGGCGCCAGGCATGATGCCGACCGCCTGCTGTCGATGGACGGTGGACGGCAGATCGCTGATGCGAAGCGAATATTGTCGACGGAAGGCGGCGGAAGCGGCGGGCGCTCGGAGGGAACCTTGCCGCTCGAACAGTGCGGGATTAGGCGCGGGTCGGGGCTTGGCGTGCGGATTCGGAGCGGTCGCCGACGGCGGCGGCAACGGCGGTTCGTCGGCGACGATGGCGGTCTGGGGATCTTGTAGGCGTTCGGTGAGCGACAATTGGCGACGAAAACTGCCAACGGACTGGAATTTGCCGTCCACCGACGACGCCTGGGGAGTCCCGTCCGCGCTCTTCGTGCCGACCGTCGCCCCGCTCGTGTCACGGTCCCTTTTTTGCTTCTTCTCGAGACACACGGCGAATGCGCAGCCCACCGCATGGCTCAGACGTTCGCCCTGCAACGAGACCACTTGGTCAACACGCTCATCGATCTGTGTGACGCACTGTTTCTTTGGTCGCGTGAAATCCGTGGCACATCCACCGTCTCGAGGTGCCATCGCGGCAAATATAGGCGAATCCTTTCTCGTTGTTTCGATCGGGAGCGCAGAAGGAGACCTTCTCGATCGTTTGGTCGACGATCAGTCCGCGATTGTTTTCGCCGTCCACCACCCGCAGACCATCACCAGACACGTAAAGCACTCCGCGGACATTTCGTCGTCGTGTAGACTGAAAGATCACAAGTCAATTAGCTGATAGAATCATCCAGGTCCGTGCCATAGGGTAGGCTAACTAGGCTAAAGCCAAGGGGCTGTGTGATTTTCAGATTTAGAGGTAAGGGTTCCCCTTATGTTGGGGGGGGGGAGCGCTGGAGGGAGCCAGGAGGTAGGGTCTCTCTTTTAACGGAGGCGCTCCGATTTTTGAAGATAAGGGTCCCCCCTTACCTAGTCAACCTAAGGGCGCCGTCACCCCCATGGCACGGGCCTGCAATCATCCAATCAGAACATGTTTTCAATTCCATTGAAGTTTTTTAAATCAAAAGTATTCTGTAAACAGAACTGGAAAAACAAAACTTACAGAGCTAACCCGCAACACCTTGAGCGCTTCTTCGCATATTTGCATCCCTCGCGACTCGAACACTTCAACGCAGCCGAGGTACTGAAAACATTCGATTTACGAGCCAAACACGTGACGCCCCCGACAATCAAAGTTCCGGACGCCAATGTGTCGCTGCCGACATGGGGCACGATGATTCACGACTACAATACCATTCGAGAATCATTTTCTTTCATAGATTTCCTTCTATTCCAAAGTAACAAAGTATCATCATGCCCCTGCTCGCAGAGCTGCCAAGAATTCAGCATTCATGCAATTGTAAAAATAATCGGTACATTGATACTACCCCAACGTAACATGTTAAAGGGGGCATGGTTTCTAGCTTGTTAAGGGCATGGTTCCAAAGAATGTAAGGTGATGATGACTTAGGCTAGCATGTTCACTGCTAACTAAGCCTAAGCAGAAAAATGAAACTATTAAACCCGCGTAACATGTTACATTGGCGTAGTATGAAAGCACGAAATAATCAAATAAAATATTACCCCATTATCATTGATTGCCAATAAGATGTTACACTGGAGCACAATGCTTACAAATTGAAAACAACACGCAGATATAAAAAGGGGAATTAATTGACCTTGACATGAAAGCTGCAGGTGCCAGCACGCACGGCTGCCTCGTCCTGTTGCCACAGCTGTGGCTTGGACGACGATTCGGCAGTGGCGGTGGCCGCGCCCGCTCGATCCTTGGACCCTCTGCGACGAAAGGAATCGCGGAACGAACGACGAATCCGATCCATTCCCTGGCGCAGGAATCGTCTGCAACGCGGAACATATGGCACGCACAAAAAATGACGAACAACAGACGAGCGAGGAATTAGATCGCGGGGCAAAACGATGGGAGACCAGCGCGCGTCACCACATAATAAGGAGGCCTGGGATGCGTTTAAGACGCAGCGTCCGGCCACCAGCTCATCATGTAGCGACGAAGGACGCAAATTGTAGTGAGGCGCTTATGAGCGCCTTTGGTCGATACAGACGGCGATGCTGCGAAGCAAAGCAGTTCCGCCAAAGAGGCGAGGGCGTCCGTCCGCCGAATTATTCCGCGTTTCTTCAGTCGTCGCCAAGACGGATATGGGGTAAACGCGCCCGTCCGCTCCTCCAATTCCCACACTGCATTCGTCCCTCGACTGCATGCGCTTCGCACCAATTTCTAGTTTCCCCCCACCGGATGACAGTTCTCTTCAGCATACTGCCAAATCGTCCTCTCCAAACCGGCCGTCACATTCCACTCATCGATAAAATTGGACGACATTGACAACAATTCGTCTAATTCACTCTCTTCCCCAGCTGCTCCAGCTGTTCAGAACAATTTGCCTAACATTTCAACAGAATAAGCCTTCTTTATTATTTATTAGCTGTTATTCACCAAAAGGTAAAAACAGATGTCATCCATCGCCAACAAAACAGCAAATCCTATGTGATATGAAAACATACTGGCTTGAAAAAATCTCGCAACGAAAGCTAGCGAAAGGAAAAGATTTCGGTTTTTAATTATTTCACATCAAAACTATTGGCAGCTCGCTTTCAGTCTGACTGATGTGGGAAGGAACGATGGGGGAACGATTTGGGGGATGAGATGAGACTGAGCTGAGAGCGCACAACCGACCGAGCAAAGTGGCCGCGGCCGCCGCGACTCGTATATTCCAACAAATGTGCAGAATCGCAATGGTAGTAACCGTAGACGCAACGACGCGAATCAGTTTACTGTATGCAATTCGACCGCAATTAGTACTCGTGGCTAATTCTTTGAAGACATCCGATAACATCGCCAATACCCCCGAATTAAGACCCATTTCACCATCGAACATGATGCGGGCGAGCAGCGGTTTGTCCTTCCTTGAAGGACAGTAAATTAAAATTGCACGGCACATGTTGACCTCGATTTTATGACCTCGCAGCGAATGCCATGGAAAACAACTGGACAGATAACAGGCACTGCGTATCCCGCATAGATATAGTGAGCAGTTGTTGGTTGAAATTCAAAGAAGATGAACGAAGAAACAGTATTGAACATTCGTCCCTCTTTTTTGTAAATTAAACCCCGAGGACAGCTCAAGGGTCGTGGGAGGCGAACTACACGGCGAACGTTCTGTCCGGAGCGGTACTCAAATACTGGGAAAGGATCGCGTGCACATAGGGAAGGAAGGTTTAAGAAAGAAAGAAAGAATACACGCAGTAAAAAAAGTTGATCCAGTAGTTGACGACGCGGTAAGCTGCTGATTAACTTGGAGGTGACCGTCAATGATTCGATTACGGAATGGGGGGAGAAGTGCTTACCCGGATCCGACGGGTTGACTGGGGAAGGTCTGCGGACCGCGAGACCCCTTGGATCGCCACCAACCGCGCTCCACAGACGCCTCCTGTTGCGCCATGGCCAATCAGCGTGGTCGATCTCACGACCAACCCATTCGATACCGATCGACGAGCGTTTTTTCGTTTGCTCCAACAACGCCGAGAAGTTTCTCGCTGGGCGCACACAGGGGCAGGAGAAATGCTCGGAGCGGTGGCAGACGAACTGCGCTGTGCGCGATTTGTGCGCGATCAGACGCCAAGCGCGCCGAGACAAAACCGACGACCGGTTTCGCCGCGTCGGCGGCCACACGCGGCATGGGAGTTTGTGCGCCGCGAGTGGCGCCCTCTTGACGGCGATTCGCGCGCATCCCCGCTTCCGGACAACGCCACTACTCACCTCTACCTAGCGTTCCTACATGTCCGAACTCCCAATGCAGTAGATTTTGTAGAAAAATCTCTTTATGCGGCACGAGACCTTTGCTTTGGCTCAGCATAGGTCCATTCTATCAAGTGCTTATTCAATTTTTCACCCCTCAAAGCAGTATTGCGAAAATTTAGTACGTAGATTCATGAATCCATTTCAAGTAGTTCGCATTTAACATTAGCGCCGCTGAATATCTGCGTTTTGAGCGCAAACTTGTTGAAATGGATTCAAGTATCTACGTACTAAATTTGCACATAAGGTCTGGCAAGCCTACCTGTGCCAGTTGGTCAGACGAGCGCAAGCGCCGACGGCGTCCACCAAGCTCGAGTCGTCGACGCAGAAACACGAGAGCGACGACGACGGTCGAGGACAGAGCAAAACGGCCCAGTGGAGAGTTGTGGGCGCGCGTAAAATCAGCCAGCGACGGACGGGCTGCAGCGCCCCGGCCCGCCGACTCCAGCGCCCCGACTTCCACCAGCGCCGAGACAAGACCTTTGATCGATATAGGAATTAGCCGACCGTCCTCGCCACGAGCGGCAGCGTCTCGTCCCGCGGACGAACTTCGTTTGCAACCGGACCGGGCGCTCGCACGCACTCGGCTCTGCTCATATGCTCGACTGCCTGGTGCGCGCTGCAACGATTACCGCATTACCACTTCTTTGCACGGCCTGTGTTTTTCTGCTGCTCGCTCCAATGCAAACAAATCGGCCAGAAACGGCGCATGCAAGCAAAAACCGGGTTTATGCTGCGCATACAGTAGCACAAACAGTAGGTTCGGCAGAAGCAACATGTGACAATCACAGTGCTATAAGAGCTTAAAAGCATCGTATCGTAAGAGATCGTAGCAGCACCTAATCATTTAACACGCAACTGTCGTGCAAGGTTTGCTTGATTAGGCGCTCCTCATCTGCTGCTACTAGATATGCCCGGACGAATATCGTCGAAAAGGCATGCGGAACTGCGCCTATAGACGTCACAGTGTTCAGGTTTCCTGCACGGCTTTGCTTGATTGCGTTGCATGCGACGGAGGAGCCGTGACGTCACGACTGGCTAGTATCGATTGCGCCGACGGCGGTTGCGAGGTTGCGTCGGTCGCGACGATCGATGGCGCAGCTTCGTCCAAGTCGCATCGAGGCCGGCCGAAGCCGCGCCTTCGTCATGCGTCTCGTGGCACCTACCGGCTAGCGTGTTGTCGCGTTGTTCGTACCGACTGCCTTCAGCGTTCTATTTGTTTCAGAATTTGAAGAAATGCTAGGACATGTGAGGTTCACCCTTCTCTGCATTCTCCCTGCCATCGCGCTGGGGAAGATGCAGCTCGACCTGCCGCCGCAGTTCTTCAACGACAACGACTTGACCGAACTGTACGCACGCGACGTGGAACCTATTCCCGGCCCCTTGTCGTTCGGTCACAAGTTTATGACTGGTACAGTTGCTTTCATCGTCTCTTTCGCTATTGATGGCAGATAGAGGAATAAGTGTCAATTGCAGGCGGAGCGGGTGAAGGCTCTCAGCAATTGCGCCCCGAGGAAGACTTTGTGCAGCGCGAGCAAGTCAAGAGCGACGCCATGCTGCCTGCCTACTGCGAACCACCGAACCCATGTCCTTACGGATTCACCGCTGACGATGGCTGCATGGAGGAGTTTGACAACACGGCTGAATTTTCACGCGACTACCAGGGCAGCCAAAACTGTTTGTGCGATGAGGAGCACATGTTTAAGTATGCTCATCAGATATCATTCTCATTCAATCAATATTCTTTCCTACCAACAGTTGCCCTGGCAAAGCATCCAGCGAAGTGCAACAATTCGGCGACGCTCTGGAAGAACTGCTCGGCAAACATGGTCTGGCCCCGCACAAAGGAATGATCGCCAAAAAGTTCCACGAAAAACGATCAGTATGCAACTGAATTTAGTTTTCTGTCGTCAGAGCTATTATGAAAACGGTGGTCAGTGAGTTCTGAGTCCATTTCACGGCGTGCGCGCAGTTGCAGGAACGCGCGCCTTCCTGCTCATCATTCTAGGTGACAGTTCAAACGCACACAGGTGCCATGGCGTCCGGTACCGTAGCCAGAGGTCACCACCGTCTTAACTGCGCGCAGGATGTGAAATGGACTGAGGGTTCACTGAGGTCCACTCTCCTACTAACTTATCTGTTTTTCAGAATGCTTCGCCTCGCCGCAAAAAGCGAAGTGTCCATTACATGAAGAAAAGTAATCCTTACATGCAGGGCGAGCCGTTGCGCACCGTGTCCAAGAAGAACGGACGCAATGTCTGGTGAACAACCACATCCGATCCGATAACTTAGACTCCATCATCAGCAAATTTCTATCAATGATCGGGTAATACTGTTTTTGATTATACATACTGTACTTGCTGTTGTCTGTCTGCCTGTCGATCTCTTTGTTTTGGCCTGCACTCGCTGACTTCATTTCACACAACAACTTATTGGTTTGTTACATTGTAACATTGTCCAATTACAATTCTTGATTGGTTGCTCTTTGGCAATCAATAAAACTTCACTCTCGTTGATCCATTAGCATTAGACAGCTAATAGCTGAGCGTTGACGATAAAACCAGTCTCCGATCGATCAAATGATTCAGACAATGCAAAACAGAACCACATTGCCATAACAAGTCAACAGTGTCAGCAATCATCAACCGCAAGATTCGTCAGCTTCCTTGGCGTATTTAATGAATATAAATCGCATTGTCTTGTAATCTCCGCATACCTTCATCCGCACTGCGTACTTCTTAACTCAGTTCTGAATCATGCAATTCGTCAAAGGCTTGACGTGGATAAGCTCTGCGTTGTGGTGATGTCCCCTTTGTAAATAGTACGTGGTGAATCAGAATGGGAGGGTCCATGCAAGCTGTTATACACCACACTAAAGTGCATATTCACCTGCGTGCACGCGTAGGAGTCGAGCAAGAGCGAATGATTGACCTTGGTGCTGATAAGTCAACATTGTCGTTCTTCTTCAAAGCTTCCCTCTTGTTCGTCCGTTTGCACCGGACAACTAATAGCAGAGCGATGATCATAAGGATCTGCACAGCCATTCTCCCACAGCTGTAGCCAGAGGGTTTAGGAGGAATAACCCCCCCTCTCTGGCCAGGGTCAAACTCCCTCTTCGGCGCTGAAAAATGATAAGGTTCCCCCTTATCATTCGGCCAAAGGCCGAAATTTTAATTGGAATTTTTGAATTTCGCGGGCAAGATCCCGATACCTACCTACGGTACCTACCCCCTTCCCTCTCCCGGCCGGGGTCCAACCCCCGTGGCCTCGGATCCCAGATACAGCTACGCAGTCTCCGATCGACCGCATCGATTCATATAGTGCCAAACGAAACCACATTGCCATGCCAAGTCAACGTGTCAACATTCATCAACCACAAGACTCGCCAGCTTCTTTGGAAATATTTGATGATTTTTGGATCGAATAGATTTTTGGAATCTTCAAGCACTTTCATCAGCACTGCGTGTTACTTTAACTCAGTGCCAATTGATGGAATTCATTAAAGTCTTGGCGCTGAATATGCTCTGCGTTGCGGTGATGTCCCTATTGCACACAGTGCTCAGTGAATCAGAATGGGAGGGCCCATGCAAGCTGTCATGCGCCACACCAAAGTACATATTCATCTGCGCGCAAGCGTAGGAGTCGAGCAAGAGCAAACGACTGCTATAAGCGCTGATCAGGTAACATTGTCGTTCTTCTCTCCACCTTGCGCTACAGTCGTGTCAATCAAGTGTCCAAAATGTCTCACTATGGCGGTCACCACGGAGGCTATGGTCATCATGGAGGAGGGTATGGACATCACGGAGGAGAGTACGGACATCATGGAGGCCATCACACGAGTCATCACTTAGGACACCAAATCGGTAACTATGCTGGGCTTTTTTGATTCTAATTAGTACGATTATTTGTTCAATATCGTTTGTATGTAACGCCTGTGATCTTTGACGATTCGGTGATTATAGAACATGCGATTGAGCACGCGATCGAACATGCTGTTCACCATGGACACCACCATCATCACGTGGAGCACCATTACGATCCCCATCATCACGGCGGTCATCACTACGATCCCCACCACCATGGACATCACCATTACGAACACCATCACGAGCACCACGGTCATCATGGTCATCATTGAGAAGACCATGAATTCGCTGCAATTAGTGCACTACTTGATTCGGAGCTCGAAAGAAATCTTTGATTTCGTAAAGCGATGTGTTTCGTTGCGCGCAGTGATGTACCATACTCTGTGTAGAGAACGCTGTCTTAGTGCATCTTTTATTGCTTAAGAAAAGGTGTGCTGATTCACGACTTGCACCTTCTGACGCACGCAACTTTTGATCACGAGGCCCGCTGATCAAACAGTCGACCGACCACTCCAACAATCCTTGTTAGTCATGGATGCAGTGTAGATAAGGTGCGACTTGCAGACGGGCAGCCATTCTATCGCCCTTGGGCCTATTTCATAAAACACTTGCAAATTGCTAATTGCAAATTGCAAATTGCAGTTTCAATCTCATTGGTCGGTTCCATGGAAACGCGTACGAAATTCTTGGCGGCGGCCAACCCCCTCGCGCGTTTCCATGGAAACGACCAATGAGATTGAAACTGCAAGTCGTTTATGAAATAGGCCCCAGCCTACCTCAATTCAGCTGCAGGATGTGTCCGTCGAGAATCGCGACCTGAAAAACAATCTGGCCGACAATCAGCTGGAGATGGCGCTGATCAAAGCCGAGCTGGCCCAACTGCGCGCTGAACACGAAACGAAGACGAGTGAACTAATGTCCGATAAGGAGGTGCTCGTTGCGTCTATCCATGAGCACGACAACATCACTCGGCAACTTCAACTTCTCTAGTCAGTGTTTTTTCCCTGTTCCGCATTTCATTGACAATTGTATACTCATAATTTCTTTGACGGTAAAGAGAGTACTAAGAAAGCACCGCAACCCCAGAATTTTAGATGTGCAATAGTGACTAAATGTCGTTGTGGGACGTTTACTAGAAATGGATTTAAATCATAC
>JAQGCX010001413.1:0-11096 GCA_034700205.1 Plectus parietinus
AAAAAAGCCCGGCCTGACCGAAAGAGAAATAAAAGCTGACGAAAAGTATATATAGAACTACATATCGATAATTTTGAAGTGTTACATTCAATAAGTTCTCTGAAAATCGGCCCGGCCCTGAACATGATTGTTTGAAACCCCAGTCGTCCTATATGGATCAGTGATTGACCGACGGTTCTATTTCAGAATACGCGATCGAACAGAGGCAGACGGAGTCGGTCGAAATCGCCAAGAAGGCGGTCACCGAAACAAGGAACTGAGCGCAAGTCGTCGGAGCATCGCTCGAGCCAAAAAGATCAGAAGGAGAACAAGCCTGCCACACCTCCCGAAGAGAAACCGACCGTGAAAGCCGAGCCGGTGCGCAGTCGCCTCGACCAACTCAAAGATATCTTCGCACGGAAAAACTCGCAAGCGAGCATCGAAGAATTCAGACAACGATACTTTACTAGAAAGGCTAATGGTCTCATTGTAGGATCTATGTAAGATTTCGCTTTTACGTATTTTGTGCGTATTATTCCACGAAGTTCTTAGCAATACACCATTTGTCTTTACAACAATATTCACACAAGCACTATTTGTGATTTTGCAGTTCTGTTTGGATAGCCTTTACAGCGACCTCAATATCAATTCGCGCGTTTGACAACTCCAGCAATGCGTTTCGTAGTTTCTGTAGGTGCTTGGGTCGACCTTCGAGTGCCAGAGGGATCTGAAATACATGAAATGAAACACAAATCGTTACATCACAATTGAACAGCTATTACCGTTTTTGGATTGGAATTGACGGCCGTTTGAGCGAGTTTTGCTATCTCAGTGGGATCACTGATTTTCCACAAGTTGCGCTGCTCGACTATCTAAATTGCCAATTTTTGGACAACTGTCTGTCTGTGAGCTAACGCACTTCGGAAGGCGGCGACGACTCTTCACCGGTCAAAATGATTTTCATCACTAATTTTCCCGTAGGTCGGGTGATTCTTTGTGAGTGGTCCAATGCCGCCAATTCGACCAGATATTGTGGCGTCAAACTACTGAAATTAAGCCAGTTATGCTGGTATGTAATTTTCTGGTACGTACTGTTTCGAAGAAAAGTCCATCTTGCTTCTTGTGAGCAGCAAGCGAAATTCATCTAACCAGAACAAAACACTTTCAAACGACGGGCAGTTCTTGTCGTTGAAACAGTCGTCGACGAATTGCATGCGCCGCTGATCGCTCTGTATCAAATTTATACAATCAGTTTATCAGAATGCGGCTTACCACAGTGTGGATGGCAACCAGAGGATCCATGCCAAATACTTCAATGTACCGTCGGCGTTTGTCGGCCAATACGGAAGGCAATGTTTCTCTGACGGAAGCAACACTGACCACATTCGGGTCGCCAGTCGGCGCATCCGACAATCGCAACGGAGGCAGATTTGGTTCGGGCATGAAGCGGTAGTCCTGGCGAACTTCTTTGTCTCGCATGGGCACAGTACGTCTGCACGGCCGATCAGCAATACGACACAGTGAACACAGAACTAACCCTTGGTCATCGTATCCGCGCGTTTCGTTGATCACTTGACCGCCTTCGCTCAGCAGTCGGTACTGTCGATCGATCTCGTAGTTGACCGCCGTATGGATAAACTTGAAGCTGTTCAAATTTTTCACCTCTGTTCTTACTCCCAATTGCTCCCCGATGCGACGTAATGAAACATTGGCATCCACGCGCAGCTGACCCTCTAGAGCAAGCGTAGCAGTGAAAAGAATTGCTAAAGGCGACTGACTCTGCATTTCGCCTCCACAGACGCCGATGTGAACTAACACTTGTCTAAGCTCCTCGGCGAAACAAGCCGCTTCAAGGCCGCTGTGCAACTGATGATCAGTGATGATTTCAATCAAGCCGACGCCTGAAAAAGCACGTCAGCAATGAACAATCACCAGTTCTGTCACTATCGCACCGGCACGGTTCAAATCGATCAAAGAGCGTTTGTTGGGCAGGTCGTGCAAAGTTTTCCCGCTGTCCATCTCAATCTGGATTCGCTCGATGCGCAGTCGGTTGGCGACGGGAGCGCGGTCGGCGCTGTACACAAAAAAGTCGAGATGTCCTTCGACGGCGATCGGCGAACGCTGTTGCGTGATTTGGAAGCCGGCGGGCATGTCCGCATAGAAGTAGTGTTTGCGGTCGAAGGACGACACGAGACGCAATCGGCAGTTGAGCGCCAACGCAGCAGCGACGGCGGCCTCCACGCAGCGCCGATTGAGCACAGGCAAAGTGCCCGGCGACGAGCAGTCGAACAGCGATACCGCGGAATTGACCGCACAGTCGAAGTTGGTTGCCGCCCCGCTGAACAGCTTGCTTTTGCTCGCGATCTGCGCGTGAATCTCCAATCCAATCACCGCCTCCCATTGGCTGAAATGGTCCACTCTACAATGACAAATACAGCCCAAAACGGTGTACTTTCGTTCGTCGAGTGCAGAACGCCGCAAGTCGGTGACCATTGTTCTCCTTGACAAACGACCCAAGCATTGAACAGTACTCGGCCGACAAACATTCATCATCTGTTGAAGTGACTTATCATTTCAATTTCAACAATGCCGTATCCGGTAATCTGCAGTAGCGCAAGATGCAGTGCGTTGACCGTTGGTGTCGATATGTATTGATGTCTAACAAGGATCAATTTATATTTATCCATAACTATCACTCGTGAAATAACCCAACGGTGCCGATCCTAGATCGACCAACAAGCAACCTAATGGACCGAAGAATCGGGGCTGTTCCGCAGATAACAACAGAAACAGAGTCAGAACAGCCCCTCTACACCCTAAGAGTGTCGTCCAAATCTTCGGCACCGGCGTCCGCTTGCTTGGCCGTCTTCGCCAAAGTTTTCGCGTACACGTCGGCCAAAGTATCACGAGCACCCGCTTCCAGGGTCGCCAGATACTTCTCAAACAGAATCCAACGTTCATTAGTGTCACAAAAAAATGAAGCTAAAAGGCGCTACTTCGTAAAAACTGGTGTCCTTGCGCAAGCGAAACATGGCCACGAGCGCGAGCTCAGAAGAGACGCGCACGGCCAGATTCTTCTCCTTAGTGCCGTTGAGCATCATCGGAACCATCGTCTGAACGTAAACACTGATGGCAACACTAAATGCGCCACGGCGTACCTTGAGCAACGTCACGTCGTTGGGGTCGTGACTCGAAGAAGCGGCCAGGTTGTGCACAACGACGGCGGCGAGACGTTTCACGTCGTTCGACTGGTGGTTGATAGCGCGGACGGCGGTGGCTAGGAGCTGTTTGTCGATAGGGGACTGGGACATGAGCAAGATGCCGGCGGCTCGAAGACCGGCGAGACTGACGGGAGCGCGATCGGAAGCGATGAAGGCGGTCAGGGCCTTGCGCAAGCGCTCCTCGCCGACCGTGGCCAGCACACGCGCTGCGTCGCGTTTCAACGCAGTCTGCATTGCTACCGCCCATCCGTGTTTCACCGTCCACTCCACAGTCTCATCCGAGTCTGCAACCACCCATTGCATTCCGCATCCAATTACCAAACTCACTTAGCAGCGTTTGTTCCATCATCTGCTTCATTTTCTCTTCGTCCTCCATCTTCGCGATCAGTTCTCCCAACACTGCTCCCGCCGCCACTCGATTTGGTTCCTCGGCGTTCGCTGCAAACAAAAAATCGTGTCAAATGCTATGGCGCCGTCAACTCGTCTCGAACTCTGGTTGGAAACAAAATAGTGAACGTACCAATCTGTTCGCTGATGGCTTGCACGACTTGAATAATCGTATCCGAAGTCAATTTGTCGCCAACGACGCCGATGATCGCACGAAGAGTGACGAGAGTCGTTTCGCTGAAAAGAGGCATCTCGGTGGAAAAATACTTTGGACACGCAACGCACGAGAGAGCGGCATCGTCTGCGTTGTTGACGAATTTGATGAGCTCGAGCACGATGGGCTCCGGTTTTGGATGGATGCCGACGAGACGAGCGAGCGCGGCGCCAGCCTTGAGCCGGACCGCCTTGGAGGTGGGCTCTTGGAGCGCCTTGAGGAAGGTGCTCTGCAGCTGGGGCAGGAAAGGCTTGAGCAACATGCTCACCTGCAATGGTAGAAAAAGGTAAGAGTAGGCTTATTCATATGCGACAAACTTTGTCGAGCAACAAGGCGAGGGTGGATAGGATGCTGATCTTGACGGGGGCGGGATAGCGGTCGCCGAGCACACGAATCAGCGGTCCGGTAATGTTGACGACGTGCGGCTTGAGCGCCGCCGGGTCCGATAGTCCTATCAACTGGCCGAGTGTGTCGCCCGCCGTCTCTTTCATGTCCGCGCCGCCCGACAACACTCCTTCGCGAATCATCGGCAGCAGCGGTTGTAGACCCTACAAATAAAAACGTTGTCAATCGTATCAACAAACACTGCAGACTATAATATACTCGTTGCAAATGTATTTTATCTGTCAAAGAGCTTCGTTAACTACTTCGATTATACTCATCATTTCTCGAGTTAACCGCAATTTAATGTCGTGTCGTTGTTCATGTCGTTCAAACACAAAGAATGATGTTCATGGGACAAAGCAATTTTCGCTGCTAAAATATCGTTGAGTATCATTTATTATTACGATAGAGAGCAGGAAAAAACCATTTCTGTCATTGTCGATACAACGAAATTGGTCGCAAAGCCGGTTAACTCTTGTAGAAATAAGGAGTAAAAACAAGACCAGTAAATGAATAAAAAAATAAGGACCTTGGGATTAGCGAATCCGGGGACAAAACCGGATGTATTGGTCGTGTGAATCATGGAGACGGCGTGCTTGATCGTGGGAACGGCGTCGAGCTGTTCGCGCTGGTCGAGTGCCTGCGACAACGCCATCAACGCGCCGATCGCTCCATCGACAACGGCGGGTACGGGCGAGGCGTACAGCAGCAGCGCCCCGTGCAACAGTTGGTCGGTGAACTCGTTCAACGCCACCTCAATACAACACGCGTCATCAATGCCGTCCGGGTCAGAAAAGTCACCTTGGTGTTCTGACAGAATTTTGACAAAAGAATCGCAGATGGGACGTTGTTCGACTTGAGCGCCTTCTGCAGCAGCGTTCCCAAGATGATCTCGACGCCTTCCATGTTCGTCACCGACAACAGCACATCCAGACACAGCGCCAATTCCTAAACCGATTTATTTCGATAATAGCGCCGAGGTAATTTGGGGGGAAACGAACGTGTTCTTCCTCTTCGGTACCCATCTTGTCGGAGCACTCGAGCAACAGCGCGTCGAGAATCTTGCCCAAATGCTTGGTGAGTGCGTCGCCAGCCACTGCCGCTAGCTTGGACAGCGCCCGCGTGTTGATCGGCGGAGAAGTCAACTTGGGCACCAAATACGGCAACACTACGCGACTCTTCACCTCCATCACCGATCGCAGACCGTTCAACGTCGCCTCGCCCACCACTGGGTCGTCCTACAACGACGCGCTCGGTATTTCACACGACTGCCGAGTATGAAAAGGAGCTGTCTACAAATTACGTAACCCTATTTTTCGCCATTTTTTACCCCCCCTCGGTCAGAGGTGGGCAAGGTTTGACCCCTAGAGGGGAGGGGGATTTAGTACCAAAAATTTTCGGCCGCTCCCCGGTGGCCTCCAAAACCTCATTCTATCCTGTGCTTGTCCAAAATTTTTTTCGCCACTACGTGGCGAAAACGTTTCATCCGCCCCCAACCTTTTGGCAGCCCGGGAATCTGGACCTCTCGGGGGGGGGGGGAGGGATATCCCCCCTGTGCCCATGTCTGCCCTCGGTTATGCCTAACGTTGTAGCATACAATTATCGATTGATTTGTTTACGATTACATGATGCTGACGTGATGCGTAACCGACTCTCGCAAACCCCCCTCCCCCTACAAAAGGGTAACGTAATCTGTAGACAGCCCTAAAGCACGTACGAGCTGTTCGAGCAACGGCGTGAGAATGTCCTCCAGTGCGGCGTTGCCAATGCTCTGATGGAGAACGTCGAAGGTGGACGCGGCGGCACTGCGGACTTCGGGCAGAGGGTCGAAGAGCGCCGTGCGCACGGTGGGCACCAGATTCGCCGAGTACATCAGCACCACGTCCTTCGTGGTGTTCGCGATAATCTCCTGCAGCGCGATGCACACACCCTGCCGCTGGTCGGCATGGTCCGACTTCAGTCCTTCCTCGAGCACGGGCACAACTTCGATCAGGATGCGTTCGCCCATTTTCTTCACCAACTCGCCCAGACAGCGAGCGGCGATCTGCTGCTTCTCTTCGCTCGAGCTGGCCAGACAGCCGAGCAGTAGCTCGAAGAGCGTCTTCATGATCTCCTTGAGGGTGCGCGGCGTGTTCGCCACCACAATCTTCCACACGTGCCCGGCCGCCTGGCGCACGCTCAAAGCGACGTCCGAACGGGCTATGTAAAGGCCGGACAGCACGCGATCGCGATTCTCCTGTCCCAGTTCGCGCAGGATCACTTTGCTCGCCGTCTCCATGCCGAACGTGTCGTCGTCGTTCTGCGTCGCCGTCGTCATCTTGCCGCTCACGCCTACAGACCAACTGTGCGTTGAACACGGCAACAAACTCTCCGAGAAACATCATTTACTTACCGGAAATCTTGAACAAGAAGTCGCCCATCAGCGTGACGGAGGCGTGTCGAATGCGCCAGCTGTCGTCGAACAGACCGCGCTCCAGCTGCGGCAGAAGCAGACGCTTGGCGTCCGTGCAGTACGTGTTGATAAGTCTTTGGCCGGCTTTCAACGCCGAGTCGCGCACAAACTCGCT
Organism: Plectus parietinus; assembly: GCA_034700205.1. Classification (NCBI taxonomy): domain Eukaryota; kingdom Metazoa; phylum Nematoda; class Chromadorea; order Plectida; family Plectidae; genus Plectus; species Plectus parietinus. The sequence continues at coordinate 6,753 of JAQGCX010001413.1, forward strand.
TTCGTCCGCCAACGCCTGTAGTACAAGCGGTATTCGGCGATGCAACACGATAAGTGATCTTCAACTGACCTTGAGAATGGACGGTACGACTTTGGGGAGGAAGGGGATGAACTTGTCGCCGAAGACCATGGGCAAGTAGATGTACATGAGAATGTAGCCGTCGCGCACGGCGGGACTGACGTCCTCGGACTCGGCGGTGCGGATGACGTCGGGCATAACGGCTCCCAATTGGGCATCGCCCAAGCCGCCCAAGACTTCGCAGAGTCCCTGGGCGGCGCCGGCTCGGTCGACGGAAGTGGTGTCGGACACGAGTCGCTCTTTGAGCCACGGAATGATCTGCTCGCGCAGACGCACGCTCGTGTCGCCCGACGCCGACGCCACCATCGACCCCAGCGCCTTCGCCGCCACCGCGCGAATCTCCGGCACCGGATCCAGCAGAGACTTCTTCAGGCCCGGAATCAGATCGCCCAAGTACGGCTCAATGTCCTGCAACGCGATTCGTTAACACGTTCAACATTCGTTCATTCCACTGTGCGACACACCTTCTGATCGGTCAGCGAGTAGATGTTGGCGATGATCTGACCGGCGACGCGACGCGTTTCCGTCGAGCGGTCGTCGAAGGCGCGACGAACGATCGGCATGATCAACGCGAGTGACGGGGCGTCGATGTAGTGCACAAATTTCGTCCGCACCAGTTTCTGCAGACATGGCGCCGTCTTCGTCGACGGATCGAGCAGCGCGCTCAGCAGCCATTGCGTCATCACTGAAACCCGCAGAAGTAACACAAAATACACTTTCCATTACTGTTGCGAAGCAACAGCAAGATGGAGCGAGAAAGAATCATAATGTATCGCGAAAAACGGTTGAAAATAGGAACTGTTGCGCACCTTGGATTTCGGGATTGCGAATGACGCCGCCAATCTGCTTGAGCGCCTGTTCGCCAGCCTTCTGCACTTTGACGTGAGTGTCGGCGAGAACTTCGATAATACGGGGCACGATGTTGGGCAGACAAGCGGACAACTGCTTGGGGGCGCAATACGCCATCGCGCCTAGCAACTCCACGGATCCGCATTTGGTGCGCCACGAGTCCTCTTGCAACGCGGCCAGGAGCGACGGGAGCACCAACTTGACGCCGTGCGCGCTCAACTGGCTCATAATCGCCTTGGACGTATCTTCGGCGGCCTGGAAATCGTTGGGCGAATTAAAAGCAGTGATGTACAGGGCCGGGCCGGTCCAGCCCTAGGGCAGGGACGGTCCGGCTCGGAAGCAAATAAAAGGGCCCGCATAGAGCGTTTTAAATCAATATAGGGCACGGCAGAGGTGCCGAAAGAAGGCTCAACGAAAGACGCCGAAAACATTCGTACAGCGAATAATTAAGTACTCGAATCATTCGATTTTCATCTGAGTTCAAGTTCAAAACCACGTTGTGACCTATGAAGGAAAATTTTTTGTTGAAATTCCCTTTAAGGGCCAGGAAAGGGCCGGCGCAGATGGAAATAAAAGGGCCTGGATAGGGTTTTTTCTGTCAAAATTATAGGGCCGGGCGTGGACAGGGCTTTTTGTTTTAAAAAATAAAAGGGCCGGCCCTTGAACATCACTGGTTGTCAGGCGTACTACTTTAGAAGTTTTGTACTACTTTGGAGCCAAAACATACTACTCTTACACGAAAATTTTGCCTGTGGCGCTGACAAACAGTCAAAATTTTGCTTGCGGTGCTAAAATTTTAAATTCGCACTTCAAATTCGCACGCTCAATTCCAAGCGTACTCAATACTTTGGCATTTTTGACATCTGGCAACCCTAATTGTCACGCATGTCAATAGGTCTATATTATCGGTGTTCGCAACAAGTGTCTGTACCATTAACAAAATAACATGGTCTAATTAAAAATTAGCAACCACAATGCAATTACCTACTTCGTTTTATTATGCATTCTTGGTGAGACCGGCGTAACTGTGAGCATGACGCCATCAGTCCCATAGTTACGCCGGGCTCACCAAGAATGCATAACAAAAACAAAGAGCCTAATTGACATTAGAAACAATCAATTACTTACTTGCTTTTGCAGAAAATTTCTATGATCACACCAGCAGAAAGAGACCAAGGCGCATTCAGATCTAAACACATGTTACATTTGATCAAACGTTCATCCATACCAAATCGAAAATAGGAGAACTTCGGATAGGAGACCGAAGTAATTTATGCAGAGAATTTCGATTCTGTCACGTCCTTTTATTCTTACAAACAGCAGGAGACAGAGAGCAATTACGCCAATCGAAGCCGGCACAACTAGCATGGTTGCAAGCGAGGAATCAACATCAAATTGACACCACGCGCCAATAACACTATCCCTATGTCCTACATATTCGGTAATATCTACAGTTACAAGTTGCTGCCAGAAATTCTCGTTGCGAAATAATCGACATAATTACAGTTCATTAGTGCAGTCATTCTTGTGTGTACATCTAATGAGGATCACACACACTAAATCGCTGAAAAAGACGCTGTATAGCAAGAAAAAACACCAAAAGTGCTAAGTAAAAACGAAAGCCAAGATAGGCGACTGGTTTAAATAAAATTTGTGCGGAAACACTTCTGTTCTGTTACGACCGACATAAAGTATTGCAGCTTTAGATGGACAGTTCGAATTTGACGTCAATCTGAGCGGCCTTGGCGAGCTGGACGATGGTGGACAGCTTGACGACCATCTTGGCAGCCTCCTCCAAGTTGTCGCAGGCCAAAATGCGCAGCTGGCTGTTCGCGATCAACGCTTTTGCATCGTCCACACGTGTGCCTGCAAAAAAAGAATAAGTTAAGGTGTTACAATACATCTTGCAAACAACAAGACTTAATCACGCGAGCACGATGAATAATTCGCGTAACCAGGCAGGAAAATTGTCATTAAATGCTTGATCACGCGCGAAGATAAGAAGAATTGATTTTAAAATAGGTGGAAAACACAGAAGGCAGTTCAAAATAATCAATAAAAAACTGCAAGCGTCAATGCTTGAATCAGGTGATAAGAAAAATCAGGTGATTTACAGAAATGAGCATAAAAAGTGCGAATTTCTTCCGACACACCAGAAATTTCCAATGGAAGCAAATACAATAGTGTCAAAAATGTGACAAATATGGAATTGCTATGGCGACATCAAAAATAAGAGCAGAAAAGATGAGGAATTAGATTTCGTCACTCACTGCAATAATCTACCGGCAGTATTTCTTCCCGTGCTCAAAAGCGGCCACACACAGCAGTCCACGTGGAACCCAACTGATAAAACAGTTGACGCCCAAAGGTTAAAGATTGCACAAGACTGACTACAGCGTCAGAAGAGACGATGCATGACAAAAAGTAAAAGTTGATCACACTACAGGTGTTAAAAAGTTGGGCACAGACAATGCGCGCCAAAATATGTCGTAAAAAGAAACAGAAGCAAAATCGGACTTCAATAAAGTCGTTATAATTGAGGATAATGAAAATTCGTCTGATCACATGTTCTTGTATGTAATAGCCAGGGGCGGATCATGAATGAGGGGGGCCTGAATACAAATGTACTATGTAAATTTTCAAGGGGGCCCGCGGGCCATTTGGAAGCCTCCTCAGGGGGCCCCCTTCAGTACTAGGGCTTGCGGAGGGCCTGAATACATGTAATCATTGTAATCCACTATAATCCGCTCCTGGTAATAGCCATACTTGCGCAAGGTCCGTCATTACGCATTTTACATACGTCACAGGCCGAAAAATTGAACAGGATTTGTTATGCTTCACCGGCTTTTTTGAGTGCGAATTCAACTTCAATACAAAATTTAAATTTTCCCGCAAATACTTGAATGCCGCGCCCTTAATTTGTATGTCAGAGTACGGTAAGACTACAAAAGTCTACAGAGGATACGTTATGGAGGTCCAATCTTGCTCAGGTATGGTAACAGCTCGAAGTGAAACAATCTCATTGACCACTCGGAGAGAAACAGTAAAACAATAATGTCATGTAGATACCGTACCTTGGAGACGGACGACAATGGGCAGCTTGAGGTCGAGCTCCTTGGCGGCCTTGATGATGCCCTGCGCGATCACATCGCATCGCATGATGCCGCCGAAAATGTTGACCAAAATCGCGTGAACCTGAATCAACCACAGTCATTTAGTTGCGAGCTAAATCTTGCACACTAATTGCTCAGACGTTGTCACAATTATTGCAAATGTAATTGGATGGGTTCAATTACGAAGGTTAAAGGGGTTCCCAAATCAAAATACAAGTTTTGCTTTTTATATGCATTTGATGTCGTAGATTCCAAAAATCAAATTACATTTTGTCGATTCGGCGTAGAAATGGTCAAAAACTAA
>JAQGCX010001414.1:0-11094 GCA_034700205.1 Plectus parietinus
CTGCCTGAAGAACGGTCATCTGTGAGGCGGCAGTCAATAACACAGGGCGCTGCGCCAAAACACCGCCAGAATTAATTATGACTTCAGAATTAATTCTGACGTCAGAGTCATAATTGGACTCTAACCTCATAGTCATAATTAATTAATTGTGACTCTGACGTCAAAGTCATAGTCATAGTCAGTTTTTGAGGTCATAATTAACAACAGGGCCGGATTATAGTGGGGGCACATGGGGCACGTGCCCCCGACCCTCGGCCCAAAGTGGTCTAGACTTGCATATCGAAATAATTGCTTCAATAATTGAATAAATCGAAATGAGGGCCGAAAGGTTGAAAATTCACTGAACAATGAGGGCTCAAACCTAAAAATTGCAAAAATAGTTGTCTGTGGCGTTGATAAATCGTTTTAAATTTTGCCTGCAGCGCCGAAACTACATTGAAATTCTGTCTATGGCGCCGAAAAATTGCAAAATTTTTGCGTGTGGCACTGAAAATGATTTAAATTTTGCCTGCAGGGTTGAAAAATTTTGCAGAGCGGTGCGCTAGGTGGTGGTCGCAGCAAAAAAGTTTCAGATTTCGGCCCTGTTTTTGTGAAGTGCCCACCGGCCCTTTTTTGATAATCCGGTCCTGCACAGACACCATATTACATTGGTACAGTACCTGAGGCAGCGATGGCACATATGACGGTATTGAAATTGGCGCTTGTATCTGTTCCACAACTGTTTTCTGATACGATTCCACTTCTGGAACAGCTTGGTTGTCCATTCTGTACTGTACAGTTGTGGTAGTTGTTGAAGTGTATTGATGCGGTTCGTAATTAGAGTCTGTCTGATCAGGCGCAGTTTGTTGCCAATCGTAAGTAGTCGTGGGCTGATTCTGATCCAGAGGCGAATCTGGATAATACTGGTAACTCTCCGTTGTCTGAATCGTCGTCGTAGTACCACTTTCTGGATAAGACTGATACGAGCTGTTCTCTTGTTGATATCCAGAATACTGAGTCTCGTCAGCTCCTAAATCCGGATACAACTGGTTTGAGTCGTTGTCTATTGCTTGATCGTAATATGAGGCGTCGTAAGAAGTTGGGACTTCTTGTGCGGGCTGGTATGATTCAGCATTATATTGGTATGACTGAGCATCAGGCTGGTAGGACTCAGCAGCAGGCTGGTATGACTCAGCACCAGGATGGTATGATTGAATATCAGGCTGGTATGACTCAGCACCAGACTGGTACGACTGAGTATCAGGCTGGTATGACTCAGCACCAGGCTGGTGATAAGATGATTCTTCAGCTGCAGAATAAGAGTGAGGAAGTGGAACTTCAGCTGGATGATCAGGAGCACTGGTAACTGGTGCAGCAGTAGGCTGAGAAGCAGCAGCGACTGGAGGAGCAGGCGGGGCACCACGAGGGGGAACTGAAGCTGTCGTCTGGTCCATTTTCATCCGCGGATCTGCAAACGAGATGAAATGTTTATACGTTCGTCTGCCCGGAATTCATTAACGCGACGACGCGCAGTCCGGAAAAATCGAAAATCGTCCCCGTCGGCGCAGAATGTTCACATGTTTACGTCTCACAACTCTTAAAAACGTCTGTGTCGACAAACAGCGAAAAAAACTCAACGACTAGCGACGCAAGATTGGCTTTTAGCACAGGGCGCAAAAATAGATAGGCGCGCTCAAAGCGCTGAGCGCACCAGTCACGGGGAACCAGTCTGGGCTTAGGGGGTATGGGATGGTGGCGGGGAGGGGGATCCATGGGGGTGGGTATAAATATCTCCATGCTCCCATACCAATATCTGCAACGCACCCAAAGACCAATCTATTTGCGTTGCAGCTCCGCCTCTTACAAGAATTTGCGCGCGCAAAAGCCACGGTTATTGTTTGTGACGTTTTGTAACCCCAACAGGGAACCCCCCAACCCGACTCCGACATTTATATCAACCCCAACTTTTCAGTTCAATACATCCTGTTTGACATCATAAACCTCGACCACGACCTGAATTTTGAACTGTCCCCTACTCCGGCTCGAACCCCGATCTCAAATCGTCTCCGACCCCGACTTCTACAATGCTCCAACCAGGCGCGAAGCTAGAACTCGAAGGACCGGGGGAGGAAAATCGGAAAAACGATAAAGGGGACCCTTCTCTCGTTTTTCGGACGGCGAAACGATGGGGGACTGCACCCCCCCCCGTTCCCCCTAGCTTCGCTTCTAGCTCCAACTCAGCGTGCTTCACATCCCCAACGATATCGCAGGCAGTGGGCCAACGGTATATTCTCATAAATCCTGAAGCGTGACGAGAGAAAACGAAAAAAATCGAAAAACGCCTCCCTCGTTGCGTAATACTCACTCATTTGCATCGCATCACATATCTCTCACAAAACATGTCGACAGCCGCTATGCGAAACCGATCAATAATCTCTTGCGTACACAGAGAGGAATGACGCACATCTCTTTCCGCTTCTTTTATGTTCCTCGTGTAATTGCTAAGCCTCAATTTTTTGCATCAGTTTTTTGCAACAAATATTTTCTATCGAATGACAAGCTGACAAGTTTGTTTGCACAATTGTTCAAAAATAGAGATCGGTCCGTCGTCCGACTCCAATGCCATTCCTTTGGGCTTGCGGGGAGAGGGAGATATGTTAGCGAATATATTTCATCAAGTCAGAAAACTATCGATTCCTGTTAAGCTGGATACCTTGAACAATATTTATGTTAGAAGTTGGCAAAGTGACAAACAATATTTTCACGCGAAAGCCAAAACAATTTTCGAGACGGCACTGAGGCAGTGGCCCGTCACATCGGTGCCAATTCTACTGCAGAGGCAACCTAATTGAGAGACATATTTTCGTCGATAGCCGTCACCCAGTAATAAATAGATGGTGAAGAAAGGTTTGGCGCTATTCATTTTCTATGGCACAGATAATAAAATTTAAAGAATCCTTTCATTTCCTGAGCCTACGGACAGTCTGTCTTGCATGTAGAAGTGGAAAAGGACGCAGCAGAAAAGAGAGGAGAAGCCCCGACTGGTTTGGCAGTCATTAGCTTGATTGAGGCGGGACGCTAACTTCATCTATTCACTGACACAATGCAAAAGCAGCAAGGCAAGGCTAAGAATTTGACGACTAGAATCTACAAGCAATTCAGACATGTTCAAATCGGATATTTCACAAATGAGATCAAAAGTTGATGCAGCAGAGAACAGCATGAGCGCAACTCTTGTACGGCGTATGCAAGAATCCATCACTCCTAGATCTCACTGAGAATAAATGACGGTAATACACAAGCTAATCGAACATGAGCTAACCTAATGGACCCGCACTCAATTCCATGATCTCACTGAGAATAAATGACGGTAATAAACAATCTAATCGGAAATGAGGTAACCTAATGGACCCGCACACAAGTCCATGATCTCACTGACATCAAATTGAGCTTGGAAATTGAGAATAACAACTGCTAGATCCTAATGAGTATGCAATGATAGTAACGCACAACCTAATGAAATTGACGTTACCTAATGGATTTGCATGCATAGTCCATGATCTCACTGGCATCAAAATTTACTTAAAACTGAGAACAAAAACTGCTAGATCTCAATGAGAATGTAATAATAGCAACGCACAACCTAATGGAACTTACGTTACCTACCGTACCTATGATCGGGCACTGTCCATGACCTACAGTGGCGAGCAGAGAAATAGGAACAAGGTTCTGATGGTCGATTTAAAGGTCATAACTTTTTTTTTCTTTGTGGTCGAAATTGGATCAATTTTGTTCTTTGAATGCGCTCACTACTCCCGGACCATACCACAAAAATTCATCCATAAGTACCTTCATTTGGAAAAGTTACTGTATGACGAGTATTTTGAACACTATTTTTTTGCGAGCAGAGAAATAGGGACAAAGTTTCTTTTTTAAGAATCTTTTTAAAATTTATTTTTCGAAATGCACTCAAATTGAGCAAACAATATTGAAATAACGTATAAATGTGTGAGATAACCACAAATTTCAGATTACAGCTGTGCATTGACATGATGCTGAATCAGCTATTTTGGTACTGAAACAAGGTCTTATTTATGTTTCTGGTGATTTCTTGCAGGAAAACGCGGCGCAGTCTGAAATTTTTGTTGAAATGTCGGTCAAACACATCAATTAAAGTGTTGCAATCAGCAGTTCTGGCCATAATTCCCCTACTGCAATAAATGGGACCACCCAATTTTCTGTCTACAATGTCTGCAATTCAAACAAAAGTAATACCTTTTGTTTTCGCTTATATCTTGTCAACCGCTCAACTAAACTGCACGAAATTTTAACTAAAGATACATCTATAAGTTCTAAATGTTGTGTAAAAAATTCTAAAAGATCGGTTTTTCTTAACTCTCTTAGTAACTGTTTGCGTAAGAAATGCGAATTTCCGATTTTTCGTGAAGATGTACCAGAAAATTGGGTGGTCCCATTTATTGCAGTTGGGGAATTATGGCCACAACTGCTGATTGCAACACCTTAATTGTTGTGTTTGGCCGACATTTCAACAAAATTTTCAGACTGCACCGCGTTTTCCTGCAAGAAATCACCAGAAACACAAATAAGGCCTTGTTTCAGTACTAAAATGGCTGATTCAGCACCATGTCAATGCACAGCTGTACCAGCACCATGTCAGCACCATGTCTGAAATTTGTGGTTATCTCACACATTTATACGTTATTTCAATGTTATTTGTTCAATTTGAGTGCATTTCGTGCAGTAATTCTTAAAAACGAAACTTTGTCCCTATTTCTCTGCTCGCGGAAAAATGGCGTTCAAAATACTCGTGATACAGTAACTTTTCCAAATGAAGGTATTTATGGGTGATTTTTATGGGGGATGTCTGGGAGTAGTGAACGCATTCACGGAAAAAATTTGATCCAATTTTGACCACAAAGAAAAAAGTTATGACCTTTGAACCGACCATCAGAACCTTGTCCCTATTTCTCTGCCCGCCACTGTTTGTCCAACCGTTGTACGGGTTAGAACCAGTGATGTTTCAGTAGAGAATTTTCGAATTCGGTAAAGTAAAAGTCGGTAAAGTCGATAAAATAAAATTTCGGTAAATCGGTAAATTTTACCGAAACAACGGGGGTTGGAACCACTGGCTTCAAAAATATTGTGTACATTTTTATTTGCAGAGAATTAGTCGCGGCCTTGCAGACAAAGTGATTGTTTTGTGCATCAAACCAGCACTTCGTCGTTCAATTGACATTCGCTTCATTACGACTGATTTAACTGGCATTCGTTGTTCAACCGAACTCTTCAAAAGTTACGAACTGCAGCAGTCTCGCGATTTTCCGAAGTTCATAATAATTAAAGATGACTTATTTGAGTTCGATTACAGAATTATCGACTTTTTCTAAAGTCTCGCATCAGGCGACATCAATATGTGGTTTAGCATTACAATTCCCAGAGGAATAGCGGAAAAGTGTAAGTATACTGTTCAGTTCAAATCACTGGTCTGTGGATCCCGTCACGTAAACGAATTTTTAGATTGTGAGCAAAATCTTTTTTGTGAACCGCAACCGAAGTCGGATATATGGGGGCAAGGACTCATTTCCAACCGTATCGCTACATTTGTAATCATACCTGTAACCAGGGAGGTCAGGTCCCCCTTTTTATTTTTGAATTTCGCGAGCAAAATCTTGACCTGAAAAGTATAGTTACGGTACCTATCCCCTCCTCCCGGGGTCCAAAGCCCCTTACCTCGGATCCCAGCTACAGGTATGTTTGTAATACATATTCCCTGTTAGTCAGTACGGTATATCATATTTCAGCTCCAGATATCACAGGACTATCGTTGAATTTTCCTCAATGTATCTCGACCGGAAATGAAACAGAAACAATATTAACATTACGCAAGCATGCTGCGAATATGAGACATTTGTCGCTTACATTAGATGTCGATTACCTGGCCTTCTCACGGATGATTTACTTCAGCGATGAACTACTTGCAGCTTTCAAAAATCTCATGGACATTCGGCTCGTATCACTAACCATAACTTGTATGAATTCGATGCCGAATTTGACGCGATTTGATGAAAAATACAGAAAATTTAGTCATCAATCGAGGTTATTCACTATTGCGCAATTATTGAAGACAAAATGTCTACGAATTTCATTTGAATCATTTGTGTTTAACAATTTCTATTTCGCTTTTTACCCAAATTCACAAGCAATTCTTTCAAGGCATGAATCAGCTGCTGAAGTTGTGCACAAATCAGGCGCTCGTTGCTTACGAATTCAACACCCAGAAAAGAGATCGTTCACTGCGAAACAGCATGTGTTTAACAAAATTGAGACTTTGTGTCTTGATCAAAATTTATATGATTCGTATGTTACTTTGTCAGCTTGTTTTCCTGACTATGACTTTGAGGCGCTGCTGCGAATAATGCCAAATCTGCAGCATTTATTCATTCGACGACGACTTGACATAGTTTGGGTTGAATATTATTTCACAAATGAGGAAGGTGCATCCAAGTATTGGCGACAACTTCTTCTACTTTCTCTTTCCATAAGAATTCCTGTAACGTATTGCTGTACATTTTCGGAAAATCTGCCCACTGCCGATGAAATATTAGCTGAGATGATGAAAATTACAAACGAATACCCATTGGCTAATTTTTGGAAAAATGAACAGGGCGACGTCATTTTGAAACAACACAAAATAACTATAATTCATCACATGTCTGCTAAGAGACTATTTTCAGCTGACGATTTGTGCGCCTGCGAACGAGATGGACAATTTGTTGTCAGTGGCGATTCGTCTTCTTTAAGCCAACAATGCCATTGTCATTATATATGAATCGTTGTATATTGTAGAAAACCGATCGACCAAGTTGTGTTCTCTAACGACCCTCATCTGACGCGCTTTCATTTTGCTTTCAATATGCTGCGGAATTTTTACGTTCTGAATCGGTGCTCGTTGTGTTCGGAATTATCATTTTTCTGTGGAATGCTTCAAAACAATTTCAGAAATTCTGAAAAGTTAGACAACACGTATTTCACTACAGCTGGAATACGGTTGATCGAACAGGCCAAGTATCGTATTTTCAGAAATAGTAGTACAAACATATGCTACTTTTGTCTCTTACCGAAATGTATGGTGTGACCATCTTTTGAGGTCAAATATGCACAACTAGTACTAATAGGCGTTCTAAGGTCAAAATAATCACCTTAATATGGCATGAAAGCTCGAAAAAATAGAGATTTTTAGACAAATTGGTAAAATTTTCGCCCAAAGTTGGCTACTTTTGTGTACTGTGAAGCAAATTTATGCTTACTGAGAGGTGGAATTAATAGCAGTACAGGATCCGGAGAGGTTTAAACAATAGTTCTACGATCAAGAGCCTCCAAAGCCTCGTTAAAATTCGCCAGTGAACCCGTGTTCAATGATCCAGTAAAGCAGCAGACTTGCGAAGAGAAATTCTGACAAGATGGAAATTCTCTGGTTTGCTGGACCAGCAAAGGGATGTTTTCGCGCAAGGTCTCATGAGGTCGGACCAATTTATCTAACCACATACAACGTATACATACCGCAAACAGGAATTAGGGATGTGATCGTGTCCGATATGAACAGAGGGTTTGAACAATGAAATCGGTGTGTAAAGGGCAATAAAATGATTTAATTATAAAATGATTGGCAAACCGGGAATTAAATGATTGACGTGTGGCGGCTACTGCCGAAATCATCTACTCGTCATGCAAAGAGTGTGCTGGAATGACCGCCGGCCCATGTGTGTGCTGCGTGCAAGTCGTCCATGCACTTCGAATGCGGTTCTTTGCGATTCGAAGCAATCATTTCTATCTACGAATCTTGCTGCATCGAAATCGGCGACGGCGACGACAGACGCCCGTCGACAGACGCTCCTCGCCCTAGTTTACGAAAATCTCCTGCACAAAAAAACTTGCTGGATTGTCGGAATATTGTACTGCGTTTTTTTTCGTTGTTGGTTCCTCATTTGGTTAACTCATTACCCGGCAAATAAATTAACATGTTCCCTGGTTAGATAATTCATACACGGATGTTAGATACTTCCAATACGTTGATTAGATACTTCCACCAAGCATGTTATACTGTAATTGCGTTGGTAGTAATTGCGTTGGAGCGTATGGTGTACGGTATTGGTAAGATACTTCCACCACACGGTCTCATGATCTGTCATGAATCAAGATGACCCGGTAAAACAAAGGCTGCTGGTTTGCAGTTGCATTGTAACCATATTTGCTGGCGCATTGTAAATTGGGCTTAAAATGCAATTTGGGTTTGAGTCAGTCGTCATGGGCAACAAATTGCGGCCTCTAAAACTCACCAGCGTGCGTGATCCTCTCCTTCGTCTGATTTAGACAACTAGTTCTGTACAGGTTGGACCACGAATTGTGAAAGATTTTGAAATGGAATAACTTTTGACAGGGTGACCCCTTTTTATTTTTTAAATTCACACACTACGCTTATCTTACAGTTCAAAAATGACATCATCTGTCACGAAACACCGAATCGACAACATTGTCAACAGTTCGATCGGCAAGCTTAGTATTTGTCCCGATTTGCTGATTAACAAAATATTTCGATTTGCAACAAACGACTATCAAAGATTGGCAGCGATTATTCGCTGGATGGTAAGTGCACTGCACTAATGTCTGTCTAACCTAGCCACAACCTTACAAATTTGCACAACACCCTTTTACTGTCAAATTTTTTGGTTTTTTTAGGTTGTCGTTTTGCGGTGAATCACATATTTTCCATTTAGTAGTTCAAGTAAAATCGGTTTTGTTATGGGCACTGGTGGCGGTGGCGGCATTCTATGTATCAATTTATTATGCGCAATCTACCTGTCCAGTATCCATCATGCGGAGGAGAAGACCCTCCCCTAATATACAGGATGGTCCAAAAAAAAGTATAACCCATTTCTTTTTAGTCTATCTCGGCAAATAATTGTCCAAATGACTCAAAATTTCAACTGAAAATGCTCTGATACATCAGAAATGTTGTGTAAAAATATTAATTTGATTGCATATTTACACGCATTTTACGAGATCATGTGGTCAAAAGTTCAAACCAGTGAAAATAGACGAAAACGGTACGGTAGTGCGTGATGCTGCAGAATTTGGTATTTAATCAAATGGCATGATGCGTAAAAACATCCGATCGTGCTGAATTTTCTACACAATATTTTTGACTTATCAGAGATTAAATGTTCGAAATTTCGTGAAATTCGGCTCATTGGTTGTTGATTTCCATTAAGAATTTATCGAAAAAACTGTAATTTTCACGTATTTTTGAATCGATTGATCGTTCAAGTTATGGATATAACCGATGAAGCTGATTTTTTTACACAAAATTTCTGATTTATCAGAGTATTTGCAGTTGAAATTTTGAGTCATTTGGACAATTCGGACAATTTGCCGAGATAGAGTAAAAAGAAATGGGTTATACTTTTTTTTGGGCCACCCTGTAGACTTTGGCTGGAGGTATTTGGTATAGGATGGATGCTCAACTCTGGGCAGTTCTCGCAAAGAATTTTTATCACCTGATTATGGATAAAATCCGAATGTGTTCGAGGTTCGAGAATTGCTATTTGTATAGTTGGTTCATTATCGATTTGGGACCAAACTTGGTGAAAATGTACCTTATTTACTTGATAATATGTGCAAAATAATTCGTTGAATTTGGTCATTGCAGTCAGAAGTTAGAGGGGGTGTCAGGTTTATTTTACGGTACAGGACATTATCGATTTACGGTACAGGACATTATCGTAATATGTGCAAAATAATTCATTGGATTTGTTCATTGCAGTCAGAAGTTAGAGGGGGTTTCAGGTTTATTCTGATCCACTCCGTATCTTTACAGAGAGTGAGTCAGAGTTTTGCTGAAATAGTGTTCAACAGTTGTGTAAGACCAGCTCTTCGTCATGCAATTGACATTAGATTTATGAATGAATTCACTGAAAGCTATGAAGCTGAACAGCAGCAAGACGCCCCTCGATTTATCAAATTTCGATATGAAAAATTCTCATTTGATCTTCGAACCGTCGAGTTTTTTGTACGGCACACATATGGCGAAATCAATTTGCTATTTCAGTACTTTGCTGTGCCGAAAGGCATCACAGATATCAGTAAGTAAATTTCTTATTTCATACTATGGGTTGAAGTTAGACCAACTACCGAGTATAACGTACACCGACTTCCCAGAGGTTTTGTATCATCGAGCTACTGCACCCCCAAACGGGCGGTTCGATCAGTACCTACCGTAACCCGCCATATAATTAGCAACCCAGACACCGAAGATGCCCACCTCTACGTCTCCCTTAGTCCACACGATAGCTGAATGTACTTCACCATTAGGAAAATTCAGTACGGAGTCACTGGAGTCCATTTCAAGGACTCAGAACTTTTGGAATGGATTTGCACTGAGTCATGCACATCACTTGCGGTGCAACTTTAAACGAGTATTAGTGACGCAGGCTACGAAGTTGTACATTGACCAAAAAGTTGCGCGTTGACCAAATATCATTCTTTTTTCGTCCTATCCGATTGCAATTAAACAATTTATTAATGACCTCACTTAGTGTCATAGTTAGTGCTCATAACCTAAGGGTTGCTTGACCTACTGGCAGTAGAATACTCCTACTTTGGAGGGTCAAAAAACGAGACAAGAACAGAATAAAACAAACTTATACGGAGCCAAGTCAGTAAAATGATAAAAGGGGAGTAAATTCTCGACCACGATTTTGGCTAAAACTCGAAAAATCTCCTACTTTTCTACATTAGAAATCTGTCAACCCTACGTACCCTACTTACAGTCGCGCTGTATACCGTCCTCAACGTTGAAATCTATTCCAGAAGTTCTCAATCCTTGAAATTAACTCCAATGCCTCCGTACTAAATTTTCCTATTAGCTCAACAGCTTTGTCAGCCCTTTGCCAAATAATACCTTCCTCCACTCCCTCACATCCGAAATCGAACAAGCGCCGGATAGAATGAACCTGGTGTTTACTATAAAAAAACTTTGCGTCGAGACCTAGTGTCCCGCGCTTCAGCGTTGCGGTATATAAATCGATAATCGCACCG
>JAQGCX010001415.1:0-11092 GCA_034700205.1 Plectus parietinus
GTTGGTTCAATTTTAAAATTCAGCATAAATCATGCTTGTCACTTCGGCTTGTGAATCTGCTTTGAGTATCTGCAATCGGCTTACAGTATCTGCAATCTCGAGCACAAAATAACAAAAAATGTGGTCTTATTGAAGGAAATTTTACATACCAGGATTTTCCAGATATAAGAGCCCCCTCTTTCGGTCAAGCCGGGCCGAGTCCGGGCCGGGATTTTTTTCGGCGAAAATCCCGGGCCGGGCAGGGCCAGCCCGTGAACATCCCGGACAGAACAATATATGTAGTACATTCGTATTTCAGTGGACACCCCTTAGCCAGGGTCCAACCCTCCCCTCCCGGCTGGATCGGACAAGCACAGGATAAAATGGACCTCCGCCGAACAAAGTTTTCGCCGTCTTCGTGGTGGTTTAAAAAAATTCATTTTTTTTCAATCTCGCGCCAAAATTAGAACCAAATAACGGTATTCACTGTATTTATCCCACTTCCCGCTACCCTCCCCCTTCCCTGGCCGCAAACCTGTTACAGGCATGATACTGGCACAGGTACGCTTTTGAAAATCTGCGAACTCAATTATGATCACAGGCTGCGGTGGGCACGGGAATAGTTTTGGGGGAGGATATCGATTGATTTTATTACACACTGTGGGCCTATTACACACTGTGCCTTTGTGTAATAAGCCCCAGGAGCGTGTAAAATCAATTGATATCCCCCAAACCATTCCCGTGCCCACCTCTGATCACAGGACAAGAACGGCAGAATCCAACAGGAAATGCCATGTGATAAATGGTATGCTTCAACATCGTATTTTTAAAGTAAACTGAACGATTGGGTGATTTTTTTCGTAAAGGCGTAACAGTTGTATTTGTCTGAATATAACAATGCAACATAACCACAATGCTGAAAGAATTAACAGTGGAGACTCTTTAATTCTAAAAGATGCACTTGCTGTGAACAGTCACAACGAAGATAATGTACTTTTTAACAGTTCATCCCTAATTAATTGACGTGATTGAGACGCAACGTTGTATTTTTAAAGCAGACAACCAAACGACTGAGCGATATTTTCGTTGCGATACAACCGCAGAATTCATCCGAATCCAACAAAGTAGCAATGGCCTCTTTGACATTCGATGCAGAAGCTTTGAAAAAAAGACGGACGGTGATTGGTTTGATTGTCTTATCGCAAAATTTCAGCCATTGCGCCAGCATAAGATATATTTCGCTTTCCGGAAGACGGTTATAATCCAAAGAAAACTCTATAATGACCGATTTGGTGTGTCGATCTATGAGTTCCAGCCAGCTTGTGAGCTTTTCAATAACTTCTGATTCCAATTGGCGACTTGAAAGAGAAAGATTTTGCTGCAGAGAACAGTTTTCGGGAACGTGGTGAAGCAGGTACCGAATACCATTCAAAGTATTCTCATCCGTTGCATGAAAATCGGCACCACTTCGAATAACGCCACTATGATCTGACAGTTTAACGGCACGCAACCGAGATAAAATCGGCCGCATCGATGGATGACAGAGAATCGACGGACCAAGTCGAGAATAATTAATCTTGAGCCATCGTAATTGTACGCTATTCTGAAAATTCAACCACAGGTTACAAAAACATAGTCAGTATGGTCCGTGAATATCGGAAATACACAATAAACTTGCCAGTCCCCTCTTTGACAATAAGTCGCGTTTACGCGTTTTTTTAATATAAATTTTTTCCGTTCGTTAGATTTTCTTATAGACCAATGATGAGACCGCACTGTATAGTCAGAATTTTTCGAACGGTTAATTTCACGCGCTGTCAAAATCCAGAATTCATTGTATTGGACATATAAAATTCTGGGGTTACGTAGCTGTCTACAGTGGCCCTGCGGACCAAATCAAAGTTAGTTGAGTTGCTGTACCTGGAAAGCGTTCGATAACCAATTCGCGTCATTAGAATCTGAGTCCAGATCTCCAACAAAATTCTTCAGTTTAGTCAGCGATTGTAAACACTTTTGCAGACTAATCATTTCAAATGAGTCAGAAACAGTCGTTCCGTCAAAAACAACGCAGAATTTTTCAAGATTTTTACACGCTGAAATGGAAGCGAACAATTCCTTCCACAGCATTTCTGTGTGTTTCTCTACATAAACATCGAATGTTAATTGTTTGAGATATGATGACAAACTTTTGATCAACACACTGGGAAGAAAACCACATCGTGTAGAAAGTTCCAGATGATGGATCCGATTAGGACGATATTCATGTTTGAGAAAGATTTGAGACACAAAATTAGAAGCAAAACCATAGATCTCGTCTATTGTAAGCCTGCAGAAACACTTGTAACGAATGAAAATTTGATAAAGAAGCGGCCCCCAATTATTGTCGGTGCCTTGAATATTTTTCTCCCAGGTTGGGTTTGAAGTCCATCGATCGTTGGAGAGTTTGATAGAGACAGTGTGCTGATGAGAATAGATTTCCAGAGAAACGACCGAAGTAAAGGCATTTGAACGAAGGATCTTCGCGAACTGAAGACAAACCGATTCTTGCAACAGATCGTCGCTCAGTTTCTGTTTCATCGTGGCGACGCATTTCGCGAGGACCAGTTCATCCAGTTGAACATTCATTTTTACTTTCTGATCCTGATTTTTTGTTAAACGTTTCGTCTTTCGTTCGCTTGTCTTGATTTAAAGATTTCATCATTTCAGTCCGCCCGCCGCCGACACGACGATGTTGAGAACTATATAAGTTCTCGTTCTGCTGGTGAAGTACGGTCTTCCACTGATCTTTTCAAGACCAACTTTCAGTTATCAGACGACTTTTTTAGTGGTCCAACAACAATCATTCGAAAATGGGAGCGGGGGACCTCGATTCGATCCCCGTCACAATAAAAAAGCATTTGAAATCATTAGCGGGAAATTGCTCATTCTGAATTACATTCCAGTTCACGTACCCCATCGCCAAACAAACGTGGCAAAATGTCCGGCTCAATCGATTCAGGGAGGCGCGCGAGAGGTTAGATGGGGAAGGGGAGGGGGTGGAGAGCTGGATTATGGCGGTCGGGGCCCTGGGGCTTAATGTACTGGAACGAAAAATTGGGGGTCCCAGGGAGTACCTCTCCAAACCCCACTGGCTACAGCAGAGGTGGGCGTGGGGGGGTGCGCACCCCTCCCCCCCGCAAACGGGTTTGCAACTTTGGGGTCCGAGGTCTGGGGGGGGGGTGCAAAATAAAACGTGCAATATAAGGGTCCCCCTTGTGATTGCTCCCTAAAAAGGCAAATTTTTTGAATTTGCACTGGATAGAATGAGATATGTTGAAACTGGCGACCTTTTTTTTTTTTTTTGGTCGACAAGCACTGGATAGAATGGGGAAAAAAAATTGCACTCCCTCCCAGCCGTTTTGAGGTGCCCACCTCTGCGTGCGGCCAAGAATTGAAAATGCCGTCCTTATATTTATTGCAGTCAAATTATTGTTTTCGGGATTGCTACTAACTTGTTTTCCTATTACCTAATAAGAAATTCGGTTCGGCTCGGTGATCTTTTGTTTGTCTGCCACTGGCAAGTACCTGACATTGATACAAATGTTTCAGAAATAATTCTTCAATTTACAATCGGCAATCAAATTATTGTTCGCGCTGGCTACTAACCTAATTTTCTACGGTTCGGCTCGGTGAACTTTTGTTCAATCGTCATTTTCTTGCAACTGACAGTCTAGGTTTCTTTGGTTGCAGTACCGAAGAGAAATATCTACATAAGTTATAACATCGTTCCAAAAATTCATAATTTTCTGCCAGTCGAGTACTGTATCGATCGACCTACTGTACTTGTCTTCTTCCCATCCCGCTCTCCGCTGCAGTACATTGCCTTGAGGTACAGTATGTTGACGCTCTGATATCCTGTGCTGCGCACCGCTGAAACAGACGCGGAAATCAAATTCGCATTTCACGCTGTGCAATTTTTTCTTTAGATTTGCAGTTGAATTGACGTAATGAAATTTCACACTTTGATCATTTTCCTTTGAAAATTCTCATTAGCGTTGTCATTCGTTCAGCTTAAAACGCGCAATTCAAATACTGCTTCACATTGATCACGTCGGCAACTCTGTGCTCTTCTGTTCGAAAATCCATCAAGTGGAGAAACTTTTGGAGAAAAGAGGTGGAGAAAACGACGTTTGAGGTTAGTGTTCTCTGAAATGCGAGCAAATATATGACGTGTAGGTTTTGTTTTCCTGTGACGCCCGCGTAACGCTCCAGCCCCCCCCCCTTATGCTGCAGCATATAAACCGTTACGTTGTAACGTTATGGTAGCGTATTAACAAACAGGCCCTCTCACTTTCAGAACCCCACCCCTTCCCCCAAGCGTTACGTTATTATCAGACCCGGATTTAGAGTACGGGGGCCCTGGGCCACAAATTTAGTGGGGGGCCCCTAACGTACCGCCGGAGACAAATTTTTTTGGACATTTTTGCCGCTAAAGGCAAAATCCTGGTGTTTTTATAAGGGCAGCGGAAATTTTTTGAACTTTTGAACAGTTGTAAGCAAATTTTTCAACATATTTTGGCAATTTTGGTTAATGAGTGACGTCGGGGGCCCCCCTTAAGTTACTGTGAACCGGAGGACCCTGGGCCACGTGGCCTATGTGGCCCATTTATAATCCGGCCCTGGTTATTATGCATGACCGCATTTGCCGCACCGCGTTATTTATGCAGCTGCTAGCCGCAATCAAATGCACTGTTTCGTCATACAGGTTGGTGCAACGAAAACGCTTCCTGTTTGAATCGCTGCTGTTTCGCCAGATTCAAACGAATCAAGCTGAAATTTTGTACACATGTAACATATTCCAGCCGGTTGTAACATATGTAGCATATATGTAACATATCCTGCGCTCTCAAGTGCGTTTCCATCATTACTGCTTGTGCGCTAAATTGAATAAATTGACAATAAATTGAATGAATTCCGCAAAGCGCATTTGATCGGTTTCATGTTGATCGGTTGCGCTTTGCGGAATTAATCAAATCAATTTATTTTTAATAATAAAAATACATTTGAGAGCGCTAGACCGCAAACTGAAATTTGTCTGCGCACGATGTGTTCTATGCTTAACAAAATTTACATGAATTTTTAGAGAGACTTAAAATCGAATGAATTCGAAGCATATTTTCTTCATAGCAATTGAAAGAATACTTCTGACAAAAATTTGCATGAATTCTGTCAAACGCAACCGATCAATGTGAGATTGATAGAGTTTATAAGTTAGAATATGCGACATATGTGTATCAAATTTCTGTATAATCTGACGAAGTTTAGCGAAACTGTAGCGATGCACAGGGAGAATTTTCGTTGCGCCACCCTGTATTTTGTTGTTTATGTTCAGGCAAGTGCCAGTTCAGTCTTTCATAAAAACCGGCAGATAGGAGTCTTAATTTTGACTGGGTCACAGAAGTATCATGACGGAAATTCTGTTAGAGGCTTACAACACAATATACTGTTGGCTTATGAGCCTTCGACATCGGCCGCTTGGATTACTTAGCTACTTAGTTAATTAAGATCCCCGAAAGATCTTAGTTAGTTAATAAATAAGCTAATTATTCGAAAATGACACAGAGTGGAGTCTAAATCGTACTGTACTGAAGTATCATTGTTTTTCCACGCGCTGCGCCACGTAGTGACAAATATTTTATGGGTTTATACTGGATAGAATGAAATAGACTCCTCCATCCCCCTCCAATCTTACCTCTGTCTGATTTGGATATCTGATGTCAGTGTCACATTTACATTTTGTAAATGGAAACTGACTGACCTACATACCATGCAAACACTCTACGCGTAAGGCTATTGTGCTCCTTTATAATTCACAAGTGTTGCTCAACATAAATCGCATTATTTCTGAGAAATATTGCAGATTTATCGATTCCAATAGCTAACCAAAGTAACAGTATCGGATTTCGAAAGGTATCGCAGTACTCCTATTAGCATAAATGCAGTATTTTCCACAACAGAGACATTCATCAAAAAAGTGAACCATGCGTCACCGAGCAAAATATGTCACGACCAGAGGTCAAAATAACGCCAGAAAATTAGCGCAAAAGCTACGCTTCAATCAAGTCAATGAAACTGGCTGGACTGCAAGAATATTGTTGGCAAAATTCTTCTGGATGGTCATCTATCTAGCGGGAATTGTGATGACGGCACTTACATGCAGAGATCTCTACAATGAATACGAACAGAACCCGATAAGTACTTATTACACTAATGTGCACAAGGAAACAATAAACCTGCCTTCACCAACCGTCTGCTTGCCATGGTACAACGGCGAAGCCTTTGCTGATTATATGATAATGTTACAATCTCCTTACAACGATCCCTATTCTTCAATGCCATTCAGCATACCTGGTGGACCTGGTGGTGAATCGCAGGCAAATAAAACGCTATGGTCATATGCTAATGAACTGAATACATTCTTCAAAGCAAGTACAACATGGACTGAGGTTCAGAAAACTGATTGGTCAGTTCCGATGATATATGTTGCCCAACAATTTATGAGCATCATCTATGAAACGGAATCGCCACAATATCAAGAAACCAACAACACACTTCAACATCTGTTTGGTCAGAAGGATAGAACTTCTCTGGCGATCATGAAAATGTTGATACCAAAGATGAAAGAATGGAACATATCACTCAAAGAATTCAGAGACACTTTCTCACTCAAATTCAAGGACTTCTATCCAATGACCATATTCGCCAATGGCTTAGTTGTAAACATCCCCCAGGAAATGGTTTTTGTCACCAAGAATCAAGTTTGTTTCCGACTGAGATTGGAAAAGTTCAATTTTTCGCTTGCATCCAACTTAGTTACAGTGTACATACAAAAAATGACCAGCTTTTGCTACTTTGCTCCATTCTGGCAAGTTAAATCATGTGGTGGAATGTTCAACTTGGAACCAATTACATTTGATTTGACTGGTAATGCAAGACCAGGGGACATTATGCGTGCATTCGACTCAACATATCTTCTCGATTTCTATACATTCAACAATCGTTTACTGACCATAAACCCTTCAGTTCAGTATATTTCGCTTTCAAATGTAAGAGGAGTAGAAAAATGTTCTGACAATGTCACACTTGAAGAATGTCAGAAAAATTGTCGCAGCACAATCATTATGAAAAGATGCAACTGTTCTCCCATTACAGTCTCTTCGCAGAATTCGTCATTTATATCAGACTGTCACTTTGATCAATATGAAACCTGCATGATGAATTTCCCAGGCAACGAAGATTTGGAATGTGCGAGGAAATGTCTAGGTTTGTGCAGTTACTGGCAATTTCATGTGACAATGACAAATGGATTATTGACGAATGAAAATTCTCTGATCTGTGGAATTGGAGGTCAAGAAGAATATACCAACTGTTTTGAAGTGACCATTTCTACTACGGGATATGTGATAATAGAAGAACAACTGCAGTGGACGATATTGGCCATTCTAGGAGTCATTGGAGGCGCCATCGGATTTTGGCTTGGTCTTGACATAGTTACTTTTGTTGGTGCAATGTTGACAGCACCTTTGCTTGGGCTAGGCAAAAAAACTCAAAACAGCAATGGAGAAATGGCAGCAGAATCAGTGATGGAAGCTAGAGTGGAGAAAAAACTTTTCGATCAATCTTGGAACATCAATGACCGTAACTTTGTACTTTGGGCCATGCGTATGCTCATATGGTCAGTACTTCTCTTAATAGGAGCTGGATTGACCATCTACATGTGCACGCAGGTTGTACGACAATACCAACAAGGAGGCACGCAATCAACAACGACTGTGATGTTCAACAAAACCATTGCCCTTCCAGATGCCGCGTTGTGTCTTCAAAGCATCTCAATGGATAATGTTTTGATTCCAGATGCAGCTGTGTCACACCAATGGTCGGTTATTATCACCAATGCTACAATTGAAATGACAAGAGGCAACATATCCAAAATTTTTGCTGAATATGACGACCGAGAAAATATGAACAAGAATATATTTCTTGGTGAACCATGGAGTAGATCTGTGTTGAAAATGGTATATGTATACTTATTTGCATTATCTGAAATCATTGGAAACGTATCTGGTGGGAGCTCTATGATAGAAAAACAATTTCTTTTGGATTCAACTCGTAATTTCATGTTAAAATGGTCAGTCACTAATGAAGAACTAGAACAGAAATTTGGCGATGAATACGTGAAATTTTACAATATTAATGCTTCATTCTACAACTATAACAAATATACAACAATTGTGCCAACAAAAGGCTCCTTAGAAGCGTCAAGTGGTCCAGGAGGTCAAACACAATTTGCAGTTTGTTTACATCTGCCTTTGTCAAATTATGAACTTCGCGCTAATGACGCTGACAGTTTCTTTTTCGCGATGAACAAAAACCTTGGTGATGGTCGGTTAATATTTTTGACGATAAAAGATGACAAGACATACCAATTCTTCGCTGTAGACGATTTGACAATTTTTTCTGGATTACACCCAAATGACTATTCTACAAGAAATAATGTTGTCTTCAGTTACACAACAGCCTACCAAAATTTTTTGAATTGCAACAACACAGAGAAGTTACTTTTTGACTGTTGGGACAAATGCCATATAAAAATTGCAGCAAAAGAGTGTGCAAACTGTACAATTACTGATACTTCAAGTACAAGTGCAAACATATTGGAGTGCACATGGGAGAAATATAGTAGTTGCTTGCAAACTATTCCATTCATACAACAATGCAGTGACCAATGCCACTACATAACCACATGTAACAGAGCCCTATATACAATAGCTTCTGTTGTGGACAATGATGTTCAGAGCTCTGCTGACCAGAGCAATGTAGTAGAGCTGAACATGAAAGTCACTGATTTCACCTATGCTCTGATGGTTGAACAATGGGCAATGACCCAGTCAGATTTCTTTGCAAACATTGGAGGTTTACTTGGTTTCTGGGTTGCTTTAGATTGCACATTTTTCGTCAATATGCTTATCACACCACTAATGTTTTTGCTTGGGGCACACTTGAAGAGCAAAATGATGAGCACTTCTGAATCTAAAGCTGAAGAAATGATTGAAGAACAAAATATGCTGCTCAAAGTTTCAAAAATTTTTCGAGTTGACATTGCCAAATTGCCACGACCATTTGCTATACAAAAGCTTTTCGAACGCGTGTTTTGGTTGGTTGTCGCACTAACAGTGGTAATGGGCATCAGCTTTCAACAGCAGTTCGTTTCATCTGAAATAGGATCGACATTTACGGTTACGCGCAACAAAACTTTCACAATTCCCTCGGTCACTTTTTGTGTACCATGGTTCACTCAAGCCAACAACGAGTTGACAGCAGCACAAGAATTTGAATTTATTACCAATTTATCAGTTGCAGAACTAAAGCCACTCATTCAGAGTGAAAATTTCAAGTGGCCAAGTAGTTTACTTCGGATTGCTCATCAATATTTAGTGCTCATGGAGGGATACAAAGTAATGGAGCAAGATGATTTGAGTAATTTATGGATACCGTACACAATCAGTGCATTGCCAATCACTAATGCAACAAAATCAATTGATATTTTTGGCAAATACCTTGAAGAGCTCAACATTACCTCAGAGGAATTATTGCAGAAATTTGGTCAAGAAATGCTTCTTGTTTACCTTGTCGATGTGACGAAATACGTTCGAACGGAATCTGCAACAACAACAACTGCCCAATCAATGACAATCAATGAAACTACATTCGTTTCTTCAACGACAATCTGTTTTGCATTGCCACACGAAACCTCATCTTTCTCGTCAATTTATGAATATTTTGAGATTCGTACATCTCTACCACCAGACGTTTGTATGTCGGTATCTAATGGCATATTCTCTGTGTTCATTGATTTACTTGGAAGGAAAAGTGGCTCACCTGTCGATCAATCTGTATTTCAATTGGACTATCGTGGTAATTGGGCAAGAGCCATTGAGATCGTGCAAGAGATAAACGCGCTTCCCGTTTTCCTCGGGGCGCTGCGCTGCAGTGACACAACGACACAAGAGTCCTGCATGGATGCCTGCCGTGTCAGGGCCATCGAAGAACAATGCAATTGCACAGTTGGGATCGCAGACATGAAAAGCACCAGGTACTTTACTTCATTTTCATCAGTTTCAGGATATCGTTAATTTACACATCAAACATTTTCAAAATTTCCATGGGAATTCAGCAATACTTGTATCTTCGTTATTGGGGTGAGATTCTCTATATGCCCCACCCACCCCCCAAATTAAGCGACTATGGGCTATCCGAACGAATGTAATGCCGTGGTGTTTTATTTTGGATCAAAGAATATTTATGTTCATCATTCTGCAGCACAGAGGTGGACGTGAGAGGTTGCCCTCCACGGGGTAAAAAACCTCTGGTCAAAATCGGTTGGGGGGTTTACCGAGGTCTTAACCGGCAACCGGCTTGTGGGGAACTGTAGATAGGGTCGGCGCACCGATACCAGTACAGGAATAATTGGTGCACCGATACCGGTACAGGAACCGATCAATTTTCGTGGACCGATTACTGGATCGGCTAAAAATTGAGCAAAAGAGCGCAAAACTTCAAAATATCAGCTCAAAAATACAAACTGGGGCTCAAAATTTTAGAAATATCCAGAAAAAATTTGCATACCCTCATGATTTTCAACGTTTCATTTTGTTTTCTTCCTAAAAATTCAGGAATTTTCAATTTTCCGTTGAAAAATTCCCAATTTTTGAGCTGAAATCTTGAGCCAGTACCAGAAAGAGTATCGATGATCAAAGGGTGTACTGAACTGGTACCGGTACCGAGACCGATTTAATAAAAAATTGTTTGGACCTGTACCGATTCCGATTCGAAAATTCCTGAACCGACGTATCTATAGGGAAATTTCCCTTACCCCCCCCCCGAACATAGGTGAGATTGGTGGGGGGGGGGGTTGACCCCCCCTCCTACCCTGACCGAAGTGGGCAAAATGGGCGAAATTTTGTTAACCCTCCCTCGCCACCCTAAATTTGCATAAAGTTACGGTAATTTTATGCAAATTTATACAAATTTACGGTAATTTTATGCAAATTTATGCAAATTTTTAGGCCAAAGC
>JAQGCX010001416.1:0-11092 GCA_034700205.1 Plectus parietinus
GCTTGCGAAAGCGCAACCACTCTAGCTGTATGTTTCACCACCGTCTTGTCGACCGCCGTTGGTTTCTGGTTGACCACCCGCTCGACCGATGCCGCTTGCATGTCGAGCACGTCAGCAGATTTATTCTTCATCGACGACTGCTTCTGGGACGAGTCGACCGGTTTCTGCTTGCGCGGTTTCTCTGCAACTGCTTTCCGCTCGACCGACGACGCCTGCGCACCCGACTTCTGCGACGAATCGCCTTCGAACTCGGAATCGTCAACCACTTCGATAACGGGCGATGTGGCAAGGCACTGAAAACCGAACGCTGTTCTGTCAACTGGGCGGCAGAAAAAGATGAACGCGACGAACGCAGTTGGGCGACTTGTAGCAGTAGTCGTTGCAGATATGGCGGCACTTGGGGCAAATGCACGCTAACGTCGAACGGTGCATCGTCTCCATGCAAGAATACGTGTCGGTGGTTGGTGACACCAGGTCCTTGACAGACGTCGTGCGGCGCTCAGTTTCGTTCGCCGAGTAGTAGTCGTCGCTGGACGTGAAGGACGGATCGACCGAGCGCGACGACAAACGTAGTGTCGCTGTCGGCGACGACCCAAAGGTGGTCACCGTCGTCTCCTCGTCCGACGCGGTCATTCGCAGATGTGTGCAGCTGAAATTCAACATCACTGTCCATTTCGTCTCAACGCACTCTCTCTCTTACTCGGTCATTTGAGCCTGATGCTCAGTGACCAGCGTTTCATTGACCTTGGTGTCATGGCACAATTGCTCGGTGACCAGCGACTCGATGACCGTGGTGTCGTCGAAAATGAGCCGAATGCCGAACGGTTTGCTCAAATCGGCCGCCGACAGAAAGCCGTCTACCGTCGCCGACAACTGCTTCTTGACGGCGTCGTGGGTCTGCACCAAATTGAGCACCGAGGACGAGTGTTGCTGGGCGGCCGAGTTCTTTGCGAGCACGCTCATCTTGCAGTTGAGCCACTCGCCTTGCACCTCGAACGGCAACTCGCTCGATTCATCCTTCAAATTAAATAGTGTACACTACAGTAAAAACAGTTGCGAGAAGACAAGCATATATTCTACTTTCCCAAATACAACGAAAGACTAAAGTACTGGGAAGTAATAAAAAACTCGAAGCCAAATACCGTATTTACAGAAATAGTGGCACACGCAGATATAGTGGCACAGGGTCCAGAGGGTTTGAAACAATAGTGGCATATGTGCCACTATTTTATTCCCTTCTATGGATCATTTTCCCCTCATTTGAAGCCAAGTTGGTACAATTTGCATGTTGGCCGTTCATTTTGAACGATATTCTATATTGATGTGTTTCTACTTTTGAAAAACAAAGCTTATGAAAAGGTCAGATTATCGACAAATCTGACTGTAATTGCCGTTAAATTGTTCAATTTTTTCACTACTTAGTATTAAATTTTGTTCATGGGAAGGTTGAAATAATAGCGACACGCACAGAAATAGTGGCACAGGGTCCAGAGGGTTTGAAATAATAATGGCACAGTGCCACTATTTTCGAAAATACGGTATTAAGAGCGTGATGGCAAAACTTAAACTTAAATATGAAATTAAACGCTCGAAATATTTGTCATGATGTATGTAAAACAATTTTCTACTACGTTTTGCAACGTCAGTGCGGCTCGTCTTAATAGATCAATCTCCACTTTGTAGTAAAGTGAGTCTTGTTTTTAGAAGTGCTATGCGAGTGAGGATTGATGTTCTGAGAGCCGAACTGACGGTGCAAAAACGAAGTAGATAATCGGCAAGGCTTAACAGACTTACTCGACTGCTCTGCATGTCAGCCTTGATGGCGGTCGACTTATGATGAACCTTGAACTCAGCAGTGACTTCTTTCTCGGCGCAGCTGTCTTGGACAGTCTGCCACATAAGCAGCCTACTATTTTCCATCGTCACCTTAGCCGACATGACGCGCAATTCGTTTTCGATGCGTTCGAGAAGCTTTTCGTCCGCCTCTCGGTCTATCTTCAATGCCGCCGACCTTTACTAACTTTGCCAACGACTATATTATCGCAATCCTCAACTCACAAAATGATCCGCAAATTTCTACCGGTTCAATATACGCGGTTCTCTCGTACAAGGAAGTCGCATCGAAAATACGGTCATGCCGGCAAATTCAAACAGCTTAATTGTATTGCTCATTGCACGAAGCAATTGAATAACTGGTTATGAGCTCATTGTTTTATTGGCATAGCAATTGCGTGTGCGACAACGATCAGATTTGTCTGCGTGCCCTGCGGTGAGAAAGTGAATTAAGTTTCCCCGTCCCTCCCCCCGTCGATCGCGTATGAAAGGCTTATGGAGCGGGGCTCGAGGTGGTGTATGCGTTGGCACTTAGGAGAAGAAGCCGTTTGATGCCTTAATTGCGGCTGGTCAAGCCACGACGACGCGGCTGTACTGCGCCCCCGCATTCAGCCGGTTCGTGACTAAACCGACGCCTGATCGGTTTAAGCAAATCCACCAACTGCCAACATTCGATTTTCGTCGCATGCAGGGATCTGTTTGTTTGCCGCCGCCGACCGAGCTTCACGCCTCGCGACGCTTCCTTTCTCTCTCTCTCTCGTCGGCTGCTCGGCCGCCCTTCGCGTTTTCATCATTCAAATGCGGCGGCTCTAATTTCCATCGCCCTCTTCGTCGTCGTCGCGGCGGGTCGTCCTCCGGCTACCGCGCAATCGCCGTCAATCGCTTCATATCGACGCATCGAGCCCAGATTGTCGCATTGTGTTTTTCAGCGTGATGAGCCGCAAGATCGCGGACTTTGTGCACCGTCTGTGCGCGGGGCCGGACCTGTCCGACCTGCGCCACATGGACCCGTCGACGGTCAGGAACTCGCGCTTCCAGTCGGAAGGCATCTCCGTCGCGCTCACCTCCTGGGAGCTCAAGGCACTCAGTAAATCCTGGGCCGCCCTTACTGCTCAGCACAGCGTCGGCTTAGTCCTCTTCGCCGCACTCTTCGACAAGTACCCCACGAGTCGTGCCGTGTTTGGGCTCAAGGGCACGAGCAAGGAGTCCGCTCTCGCCGACTACCGCGTCAAACGACAGGCGCTCATCGTCGAAGACACAATTGGTATGGTCTTTGGATCTGCTGGGCTAATTAGAGCTTAGGTTATATTTTGCGTTCGGTTGCAGCAATGGTAATTGAAGACTTGCTCAACGACGGCGACGGATTGCGCTGGCCATTAGTGTGTGTGGGCGAAGCTCATGTGCGCCTAGCTTGTCGCGGCTTCCATGAGGACTACCTGAACGCAATGGGCGAGGCTCTGCTCGACTTAGTCGCTCAACAAGCATGCGTCAATCGCTTCAAACGGTACGCTGCGTTCGATCGCAATGGAAAAACTCATCGAGCTGGATAATGAGTGCGGCAATGTGCGTTGCAGCTGGAAAGTTCTGCGTATTTGGCGCCGACTACTCTTCTTCGTCGTTTCGTGCCTACTGCGAGGTTTTCACCTGGGCAGGACGCAAGGTCTCGAGCCGACCGTACGCGAAGACCGACCGAGCTGCCCGGGGGAAGAGAAGCATCGGAGCCCATCAGGCGCCGGCCTTCTTCTCGAAGACACAACAGACGGCGCAAACGACCGTCGTCCATCGCATGTACAGAATCAGTTGCTCAGCATGATGGCGCTAAGTGTCCCTATGCGTGTCTAATGGTCGCGAGTAATGGATTCTGTTGCTATTTGAATCTCCCGCATACGATTAATCGCCATGGGGCACGGGGGTCGTTCTGACTCTGTCGGTCGTGCGTTTGATGAAAAATCGATGCGAGCCAGTGTCTCTGTGGACGGCCGTGCAGTGCAATATGACTAGGAAGCACAGCACTGACGAATACTGCCACGTCGTTCGTGCGGACGGCGAGACCGCGACCGCGCATACTGGCTGCGAACCGCGTGGCGATTACTCTCCGTAGTCTGCCACCGGTCCAGTGCAACGGCGTGAAGGGCACGTGCTCGCTCACACCATTCTGTCTGGCCAGTGCGACAGCGCGAACTTTGCTCATTCGCGCGCCAATCGCCTCCGTTCTCGGCTTCTCGTCGCCATCGACTCAACCGGTCCAAGATGGTGCTAAGAGACGTGAGCAAGGAGCCTTTCTGGCTCAAGATCGACGGCAAATGGGTGCACATTTCCACCGAATTGCTGTCGTTGCACCCAGGCGGAAGTGCAATTACGACGTACAAGAATAGGGATGCGACCGCGGTGTTCCACGCGTTCCACGCCGGCTCCAAGCCCGCCTACCAGATGCTGGGCGACTTGCGCAAGGAGCAGGGCGATCAACTGCCCACGCTGGAAGAAGCCAAGCTGGAGAAGTTGCTGCCCGGCTTCGACGACGTCAACATGGGGGAGTACAACCTGACCGAAGAAAGCGAAAAGAAGATGATCGCCAATTTCGAACGTCTCCGATCGCGCGTCCGTCAGGAAGGTCTACTGGACGGCAACCACTACTTCTACTTCGGCAAGTTGCTGCAGTGCGTCGGCATGATGGCCTTCGCCGTTCTGCTCCAGTACCACCAATGGTACATCACATCTGCGCTCATCCTCGGCCTTACTTGGCAGCAATTGGGCTGGATGATTCACGAATATTGCCATCACCAGCATTTCAAGGTACAGTTTAACCAAATATCCTAGTCATGGCAGCAATTTTTCTCTCATCCGTCATTAATTTGATTTGTTTTTCAGAATCGTTTCTTCAACGATTGCATGTCATACGTAACGGGTAACTTGCTGCAAGGATTTTCAAGCGGCGGTTGGAAAGAGCAGCACAACATCCACCACGCTGCGACCAATGTGGTTGGCAGAGATGGCGACATCGATTTGATGCCCATGTGGGCAACCGTGCCGTCCGATCTCAAGGTTTTTTTTAATCGATTGTGCATTCGTAGAGTTGGAATGAACGAGCTTATTTAGCATATGGACGATTCTTTCTGGACAAATGCCATGATCCCTTACCAACACATCTACTGGACGATGTTCTTGCCGGGTCTGCGGTTCAGCTGGTTAATTCAGAGCATCCAGTTTGTGTCCAATATGCCAACGCATTTCTACAAGTGCTATCGAGACCGAGCGATCGCCGAGCAGATCACACTGGGAATCCATTGGTTCTTCGTCCTTCTACAGCTTTACTGTCTCCCGGATTTCCAAACACGGGTCGTGTATTTCTTCATCAGTCAGCTGTTTGCCGGCTTCCTGTTGGCGCATGTTGTCACCTATAATCACTATTCGACGGAAAAATTCCATCGTACGTTAGTTTCGAATATCTTGCGAGCGTTTAATTAAGGTTCCGATGGATTCTAGATGACGCGAAGATTTTGGACAATTATCCATGCTTGCAAGTGTTCACCACCCGAAACATGCGTCCCGGATTGTTCATCGACTGGCTGTGGGGTGGTCTGAACTATCAAATCGAGCATCATCTCTTTCCGACAATGCCGCGACATAATCTGGGCAAGGTAAGATAATTGTGCTTGTGCACCTTGACGAATGAAAGCGCCCACCTATGCACTTTAAGGTGATGCCGCTCGTAAAAGAATTTTGTGCGGAGAACAACTTGCCCTACTTGGTGGACGACTACTTCACGGGTTGGAAACTGGGTGTGACGCAGTTCGAGAACATTGCTGCTCTTGCCGCGAAACTGAAACAGAAAGTCATCTGATTGCTGATCGTTAATCTTTGTGCGTTCTGTTGTACGGAATGCGGATTTGATCGAAAAAAAAGTGACACTCGATCATTGATAGACGGGTGATTGACACCGCTGCGTGCGTCAGTAAACTGTAACCGATTAACGGACTTGACATACATACATACAGGTACCAGACAGATCAGCACGCGACGGGCACGGGAGGTTACCTCATCAGCCGACGATACCTAGACAATCACCCCATTTGGTCACGTGATCAGCTGATGCGTCGTTCATCAACGTTTGCATAGTTTCAGCTCGATTCACAATTCCCTTTCGCACGCGCTGTTGGCAAACACGATTCAATCGGCTCTTGAACTTTGCACCGCGAGATAACTGCCGGCGTAGACCGTGGCACCTTCTTCGCCAGGTGCTCGACACTTTATCTTCAACCCGCCGGCACAATGGTCGGGAAGTCGGAATCTTCCTTTAGATTGAAAATAGATGGAAAATGGTACAATATTTCCAAGGAGTTTCTGCAGAAGCACCCAGGTGGCAGCGTTATCACTCAATACAAGTAAGTGTACTGTATAAGGTATAATGTAACTAATTGTTTCGGATTTTCAGAGACTGCGACGCCACGCACATCTTCCATGCATTTCACGAAGGTAGCGACAAAGCGTACAAGCAGCTCAAGGGTCTGCAACGCACCGCCCTAATCGATCCCCAGCCCGAGATCGATGTCACTCAAGTCATCCAAGAACCCGAAGAGTCCGACGTCAATGTCGCCAAGTACGACATTTCCCTCGAACAAGAGCAGAGGATTGTGCGCGACTTTGAGCAGTTGCGACAGCAAATGCACAGCGATGGACTGATGAAAGCGAACAGCGAGTTCTTCATCTCGAAGATATTCGAAGTGCTGGGGATCGTGGTTCTGGCATTTCTTCTGCAGTACTGGCAGTGGTACATGGTCAGTGCCTGCGTACTTGCGCTTGCATGGCAGCAGCTCGGCTGGCTCTGCCATGAGTACTGTCATCACCAACCCATGAAGGTTGTTTTCATTTACATCACCGCTCACATTTTCTTACTTTCTGATTCAGAGTCGCCGTGCAAACGACACCATGTCTCTCTTTCTGGGCAATATTATGCAAGGCTTTTCTCGCGATTGGTGGAAAGAAAAGCACAATACCCATCATGCGGCCACGAATATCATTGACCATGATGGGGACATCGATCTGGCCCCGCTTATCGCCCTCGTTCCTGGTGATCTCAAGGTAAGCACTAAGCGCTACAGTATACCTTCTCACGTCGTTCACGTGTTCACGCATAAAAGGTCAAAGGTCGAATATATTTAGAAGTACAAACTGGTGCTTGAAACACCCTTCCTGAACATCATTCCCTACCAGCACATCTATTTCGCCATGACGCTGCCATTACTGCGGTTTTCGTGGACCTCACAGAGCATTTTCTTCGTTTCGACGGCGAACAAGAATTTCTATCGTTCACATCGCAAGAATGCGACTATAGAACAGATTGGCATCGCGATCCACTGGATGTGGGTGTTTTTCCAGCTGTGGTTGCTCCCCACCAATACCATCCGAGTACTCTACTTCTTGATCAGCCAAATGGGCGGCGGTTTCCTCATCGCGCACGTCGTCACATTCAGCCACAACTCCGTCGACAAGTTTCCCGGTAATCTACTTTCGCCATCTGCCCATTTCTTTTGTGCTCTACTGTTGCATTGCAGCCAATAGTCGATTGCTCAACAACTTTGCCTGTCTGCACATTTTGACAACTCGAAACATGCAATCGAGTCCATTCGTCGACTGGCTATGGGGCGGTCTGAACTATCAAATCGAACATCATCTCTTTCCGACAATGCCGCGGCCTAACTTGGGAAAAGCTAGTCTTATGGTGCGCCGATTTTGCGAAGACCACGACCTACCGTATCTGAGCGACGGTTATTTCACAGGATTTAAAGAAAACTTGCTTCAGTTAGCCAAAATTGCTAACTTAGCTGGTCAAATGAAACGCACTTAGATTGAGTTGTATAACTATTTTGATGCGATATCACGGGTTTCTGTTCGTTTGCTTCAGTGGTAAAGTACTGATCGATCGCAAAAGGCAATATGATGCTCCCATTGACATGACACAATTGCAGCAAGTGTTATCGGTGCGAGATAAAAGGCATGATCGATGGTTGCAGGAAATTCACTGCATCGCCAATCGAGTTAGGGTGATTAGTTTGTTCCGACAGTTCTCGTAACACGATACAGTGTCGGAGCGAAAATAATCGTTCACCAGTCGTGATCCCGCATAACAAAGCGGAACCGTCCGTTTGGCGGTCTTTGATTGCATCCGAATTGAAAGTGCGCCAGTGGCCACCGTGCGAACGCTGAGCTCGGTGTCTCTTGTGTTTATGTATGCAGTGTACGAATGCCAACACGTGGCGGCTTCTGTCCTTGGAACGGTCTCAATTAGCCTTGGCGATCGAGCAAGTCAAATCATTCTGACGCGTTCATCTATTGCGGCAACGGAAGCTCCTGCTGCCAACTGAAGCAGCGCCGCTGCATAAACCAGGCAAGGTAGGAGGCGGCGCATTGACTCGCAAGGCTTTCATGGGCTTTCCGGTGACGAGTGTTCGTTCGGAGAACTCATCGATTTCTCGCGTTGCTACGGCGGACGGTGCTATCGGTAGGGCTGTGTTTTGCGCGCGATAAACCAAAGTCAGACAGTGTCCAACAGCTGGTTTCTGTTGACGGCCGAAACGGACGAAACGACTGTGTGTAATGGCGCTGCCGGTAGAACAGACGTTCCACATCCACGTGCTCAAACACACACTGAGCGTCATTGATGAAGACGGGGGTAAGGCGCGGCGATCGCGCTTCTTCGAGTGTTTGACGTGGCATGAGGCAAAGGCGACGGCCACGGCGCCGACTCAGTCGACTCTATTGCGAATTAGCACGCAGCGGGCGCCCATAACGCCAGGCGCAATTGGCTTGTCCTCGACGGCCGGGTAGGCAGCAAAAGTTCATTAATTTTATATCGAGTTACCGGGCGCTCACGGGGCGATAAGTGCCCGGCATTCGGTCGGTCGTTGCGCCGTCGATGTTAGCCGACTCATATGTCAAATGTACATTCATCCCACACGCCCTCTACCCAACAGCCCATTTCATCACTGGCGCTTCCCTGAAATCGTCCCGCTCTGAGCCCCTGCCGTCATGCTTCCACTGGAACAGTCGCGCCTCGACCGAGCCCATGTTTCACCAGGTGATTCGTCCGTCTCCGCACCCATACAAGACGCCCAAGATGCCAGCAACCAATCAAATTTTTATTTCTATCCAGCAATGGTTCAGGCCGAAACCGGCCACTTTCGGTACGACACAACGGAGTCTTGTTGTACTCATTTCATGATCTTAAGATCGCTATTCTTGGCCAACAAATGCAAGGTCATCGTCTACTGCGCAGTATTTTGGAGTTTCGGAATGTGCGTCGGTTTCCTTGGTCCGACGTTGTGGGATCTTGGTTGCCAGACGGCGACAGTCATTCCGACCATGGCCTGGGTCTTCTTCTCACAAAGTCTCTTTGTGCTAATAGGCAGCGTCGTTGCCGGCTTTCTCATTAAACGGTGAGCAAATATGTCTCTGAATAGGAGCGAACAGACTAATTTAGATTCACCCCTCATCCGGTGCTGTTGGTGGGCATGGTAGGGATTGCGGTCGCATTCAGCCTCATTCCCTCGTGCAAAAATCTGAAAGCACTGGCTATGGTGCTCGCCGTCATGGGCTTTAGCATGGGTCTGATCGACACGACCGCAAACGTTTCCATGATCAGTGTCTTCGGCTCCGACGTATCGCCCTTTCTGCAGGTCCGTCAGCCTCCTATGCGGGCGTCTATCCGGTCATTATGCGATCAATTATTCATTCAGGCGCTGCACTTTTTTTACGGACTCGGCGCATTTCTAAGTCCACTGATCGCCGAGCCATTTCTCAAAAACTTTGACTGCACCAGTCTCATAGATAACCACACGGCGGCGACAAGCTGGATTGAAAAGGCGATGAGCGGCATGGAAGCTGAAAAGTGACGAATTTCATTGAAGCAGTCAACCGAAAAATACGACTATTTTTTTAGCCCAAAGAGTATTGACACTCCCAATTCTCTGCGAGAAGCGCAGAAAGAAATCCGTGTCGACCATGCATTTTGGATTATGGCTATTGTGCAGGTTGACATATAGGTTTTAGAATTGTGCCAAATGAATGATCGATTTCAGATTCCAATTATACTAGGTGTTTTCATGCTTGTGTTCAAAGAACGCTTTGTGGACAACCAATCAACAAAACTGCCGTCGCAGGCAAAAAGCTACGACGACCTGGATAAAGCAGGAACGCCCAATCCCTGGGCCAACACTGCCGTAGTCGGCGAAACTGTGGCCAACACGAGCCGGTCGTGTCTGCTCGGAGGGTCGAGAACGATGACGATATTGGTATTGTTGGGCAGCTTGCTGCTCTTCTTTGCCGACGGTATTCAAGCTGCGTTCGGTGACTATGTATTCTCCTATGGGAAACTGACCATCCCCGGAATAGTGGTCTCCGATGCGGCGCTAGTCAACGCCGGTTTCTGGGTTTGTCATCATTACAGTGTGCTTATCGATAATTGTCTTCAGGGCATGTTTGCACTTGGTCGTTTGATATCCATATTTGCTGCCGTCTATGTGTCGCCTGGATTTCTACTCTTCGTTGACGTGGTCAGTCGAGCGCATAGCAGTTACTGCGGCCATAATTATCGTATTTATTTTAATAGAAGCGCAGTCTCCCATAGAAGCGCAAGGGACCAATACTGGAGCGCTTTTACTACCCAAAAAGAGACATTTTTGTTGTTCGTAAAGTTCAAATCATGTGTTTTAATGCTGCTTCTGGTCAGTTGATTTACGATATCAGCGAAATACAACAACGTGTACAGTTTTTATGACAAAAAATCGAAATTTCGAAGGTCTCTAGTCGAAATTTTAGTGAAAGTAAAAAATAAAGTGATCGAAAAATAGAACCGCAGTCTCCAATAGAAGCGGGGGTCCAGAATGATCGAAAAATAGAAGTGCGTGTGCTTCTATTGGAATAAATATGGTATCTGCTTTTCAGGCTGGCGCTTTCGTCTCCGTACTTATCATTTTCTTTTTCCGTGAGTCTCTGCGAGCGTTGTACATTGGGACACTGCTCTTTGGACTGTTTTTGTCCAGCGTCTATCCGTCGACTATTTCAACTGTTGAACAGTTCGTCGACGTCGGCCGTAAGTATATCATGTACAGTGGAACCTGGATAAGTGGACATTGGGTGTATCAATTGTTTGAGCACACGCCAACATGAGAGCTGACTACGCAGAGCTGCGTAGCCTACTTGCGTGGTAGTGTGTGCTCAAACAATTGATACACCGAATGTGCACTTATCCGGGTTCGACTGT
>JAQGCX010001417.1:0-11089 GCA_034700205.1 Plectus parietinus
TTCAAGGGTTGCTGCTTCGACAGCAATTCCGGTGAATGGAAACATCTCTTTCAATAGGAATATCTTAATGCCGGCGCAGACATAGAAAATAACTTTGTTCTTCTTTTTAATAACTGTTGGCCACAGTAAGAAGATTACCTTGACTATTTTGCGCGTGCTTGATAATAATATTCTCGATGTTTATAGTTACAGTATCCGACACCTTTTTTTTTTTGGTCGACAAGCGCTGGATAGAATGGGTGAAAAAAAATTGCACCCCCCTGCCGTTTTGAGGTGCCCACCTCCGACTAGGAGTCAAAAATAAGTTAGTTGACCATTATTTACAACTTTTCTGCATACGAATGATCAAAACCGCTAATGATATTAGACCGTGACGCATTGCCATTGATCTAATAACTAGTAAAATTGACTAACGTGACGCATCGTGATCAGAATATTTTAATCCTAATTAGTGCTTCGGGGCGCTCATTCGAAAATTCGACCATGATGAGCGCCCCCTGGGCGTTCATTTGGGAGGCGCTCTTTCGGAAAAACCCGTAACTGCGTTTATTCTAACAAGAGTAACCAGCTCCTTGCTGCTTTCGGTAGCATTCAGCTCCTTGGTGATTTCGGTGGCATTCATCCCTTTTCGGGTAAAAATCTTAATGACTGCTCGATGTTCAATATTTGACATCATAGGCAGACATAGTTGTGAAACGTAATAAAATAAAGGAAATAAACTAAATGTTTCAAGCGTGCAGTTTTGGTACAGTTGCACGAACTTTCCGGACAACCTGATAGCACAATCTCCAATAGTAGGGCAGGGTGGAAGGTGATCGTGTAAAAGTAAAATAGTCTCGAATAGAAGCACATGTGCCACAATAGAATAATATCGCTCTGCCAAAAATAGGATTTCTATGGGTATCAATCTCGAAATTTTCATGAAAATGGTTCACATTTTCCCACGTAGTCTTGTTATAGATAGCTTAATTGAGAATCACAGTCGCTCTTTCGGAAAAAACCCGGAACTGTGTTTATTCTAAAAAAAAATGGTACTTCGCAAAAGTTAGCCAGACGCTACGCAGCCGTTTGCACCAGCCAACAAATGGCGGCAAATTTACAAATATTAACTAAACGAATTGGAATCTATGCTCTAACTGCAATTGTTTGGAGTTACGTGGCAATATTTCTCATCCCCTTTGTCTATCTGCACGACTTTGGTTTGGATTTAATCGGAATTTGCGGTGTGGTCAATTTGCACTCTACTCTGCTGTCAGTTTATTATCTAGTTGGAATCGTTGGTGTTGTGAACGCCTCCTACGTGCTGACCATTATTTTCTATCAGAAATTGGATCAATGGGTTCGTGTGACGAGCTCAGCGATGATGCTAACGCCAGAAACACAGAACACACTGGCTGAAACAAGAAGTTTCATGAGAATGATGAAATGGCTGATGATTCTTCCACTCTTTCTGACCATGCCACCAGCAATGCTTCAAATGACTCTTCGGTTCTACCCTGAAGCTGTCAGTATTCGTACAGGAAGAATGTTCATGACGACTTTCACCTTATGCTCTGTTCTGAATCCCTTGATTACAATTTGGTTCACGAAGCGGTACCGCATGATTTTGAGAAATTCCTTCTCAAAACAATTGTTCGTGAGAAGTTCTAGAGTTGCTGCTGCAACAGCAATTCGTGAGCTTCATGCTGATCCGTAGTACTAGAGTCGATTTCTAAAAAATCATTTGTGAAGCTGCGAAATCATGAATTTCGCACAATTAATTTTCCAATAACTTCCTGCATTGCACAAATTTGCTGATTCACTCACAACTTAGTGCACAGCTCTGAATGGAAACGATAATTGTTAAAACTTTTGTTCAGGGAAAGCGCGAAATTTGTTCCTTTTCAGCAAAGCATAGATAAACACCAATTTTCCTCCGATTGATCTGAAATTTCAACCACAAAACTTATGACGTGTTCGAATACATGGTTAAGATTTCATATGAAGCGGCCTGGGGGGTATTTTTTCGAAAAAAGGTAATTTTATCCAGTGCTTGTCTGAAAAATTTTCCGTCATGGTTTTTTCTCTGACCAAGTCCGTTTTATCTACACCAAAATTATTTTTCTGACTCTGTTGGGGGTTCCACCCCATATCATTGTCTGGGAGGGGTGTCCAATGTTGGCCGTGTGGGTGTAGCGGAAGTAAACTTCCACCCCCTCCCCCCAGGCCCGGATAATACATGGGCCACATGGGCCACGTGGCCCAGGACCCCAGTCATTTAAGGGGGGCCTCCCGGCCTCATTCATCAACAAAAATTCCAAAATTATGTTGAAAATTCAGCTATACAAAAGTTCAAAAATATTTTCCGCTGCCGTTTAAAACATGAAAATTTTGCCTCCGCATCGAAAAATGTCATAAATTTTTGCTTGCGGAGCTTAAAATTGAAAAAAAATTGCCTTTGGCGGTACGGTAGAGGGCCCCTCGCTCCCCCCACAGGTAATCTGCCCCAGTACTACAAAGGAAACTTATGTGTCCCCTCTCTCTCCCTCCCGCTGACCGACGACGAAACCCGCCTCTTTGTCGGCTGGCTGATGCTGATCTATAGTAAGGTTGGGAGTTGTTATTGTCATCACAAAAACAGATAGTTGAATCCCAAAAAGAATTGCAGAACGAATCAGTAAATTGCTCTCGTATAATGGTCGATGATCTCGGAGACATGAGCCGTGTACGCTTGCAGTAATAGTGCCACTATTCTCTCCTGCAGACTTCATCTTCCCCCCCCCAGGCCTCCCAGGCCCCTTCCTCATACTTGAAGCTCCACCCCAGCTTCGAGTATGAGGAAGCACATGTTGTGCTTGCTGCCACTTCATCGATATGTTGGTCTAATAAAAACGTAAATACGCCAAAAAATTAGTTAGCAAAAGTGAGTGTTCACATTGGCGCATAGGTGTGTTTGGGGGGTTTATCTTGATGACAAAAAAAATCTTGATGGTACTTGAATATTTGAGTTTAAGCGAGTTGTCGTACTCTGATCAGATATTTGTACTACGGTTTACTCATAAATGTGATCCGTTGTGAACTAGCTCGAAGCTTAGCCCGATAGTGTGGCCAAACACTAACGATCAAACAGCATCGAGCGGAGAGCATCGGATAGCATGGAACCCACGTCATTATCCACGTCATAACTGACCAATAGTCTAAGGGCCGACGGACTCGGCCAATGGAAGCCAGTCATTTCCAGATACGATCTCGACAAAGCTAGATCGACCGATCGAATAGCGAATATGTGATATCATTTCGATGAATCAGGTAGTAAAAGAACTTTTGATGCCCGCACTTCTTTATGTAGTTTTTCGTCAACTGGAATTGTATATAAGCAGTCGATTTCGCTGTGAATTCATTCTCATGTATGTTGTGTTCGCTTCGCTCTACTCGTCGTGTAATAAAGCTCCCTTGCTATCTGAACACGCCAGTTGGAGACTAACAGAGTCCACCTTTTCAAAATTTGATAACTGGAACAGAATCAGTCAGCGCGGAATCTTTCTTGTTTTCGCCGAAGCATTTTACCATCGCTTAATTTCCCGTTGGAATCTGTCTTTTGCACAGTGAATACGCTCATATTTCGCTGCTTCGTGTTTTTCGCGAAAGTGTTCCAGGAATAAAGATTTGTAGACGTGCCTGTATTCGAAAGTACAAAGTGAGCAGCGATACAAAGGTCCAGACAAATTTTTGGTCCGATACAAAGGTCCAGACAAATACGAGCTTGCAATGTTTTTTGACATTTTTAGAGCACAAACCACACTGTGACTCAATGACTTGGAACTGTCAAAGGGGCTCAGTGACTTGTGACTGTCAAAATTAACGTTTGCTTCGTTCTCGCACAATGACGTTTTCCTTTTATTGCTGTCGCTTTCCAGTCCTGATTAGATTTCATGTCCGAACAATGACTGCAAGGTGTTGCCAACTTTTGTGCCTATCGAGCTTGCATCATTAGATGAACTACATGACTG
Source organism: Plectus parietinus (assembly GCA_034700205.1). Classification (NCBI taxonomy): domain Eukaryota; kingdom Metazoa; phylum Nematoda; class Chromadorea; order Plectida; family Plectidae; genus Plectus; species Plectus parietinus. The sequence goes on from JAQGCX010001417.1 coordinate 3,990, forward strand.
GTCGGCTGGTTTTCCATGAGTTTCAACTATTTGGACTAAGAATTTGGGGTGGGTCGATTTTTTTGCAACCGCGATGAGTGCATTGACACCGCCGGAAATCGAAGAGGTACTCGAACAGTATTTGGCGGCGATGGCGTCAAAATGTCCTTCAGCCAACTTTTACTATCAATAGTGGCCACTTTCGCCTGAAAAACCGAAATAGAGGGTGGAAGACATTGGCATTCTGAGCGACTCTTTCATTTCTTCGAACATATGGAAGACACTGGGGGCCAGGTCCGGCGAATAGGGTGAATAGGGGACCCCAGCGACTTCCATCTGTTCGGAGAAATTAAAAAGCTGCTCAGAGGAAAACGCTACGAATCGATCGCTGAAAGACCTGCAAACGGACCTGAAAAGATGGATCAAAGCAACTTCCCAAGAATTCTTCGAGCAAGGAATAAAAAAGTTGAAATAAGTGTTTGGAACCGCAGGGGATTATGTCGAAAAACTGCATGATGATCTTGATGACTGATGTATTTTTAAAGAAATGTATATCTTTAGGACAATACTTTGAAAACACCCCTGGTACGGGCACCTTTTCCCCCACTGGAGTGCACAAAAACACAAAAATCGTGTTAAGAGAACAGAAATTACACCAAATGAAGCATTTGATGAAGATGCTAATGATACTGTTGATGATATTTATGTAGACATCGACGAATTTGAAGACAACTTTCCTGATATCATTCATGAACAATCAGCTTATGACATTATGTCAGAAGTGTAAGAGATGGGTGAAGAATTAATAAATACTTTTTAGCTTCTTCTGTCATCTGCTTTCATTCTTATTCGAAAATATTGTCACAATATGTGGTTGTACGTAGTAGACTAGTAGTCTATGTAGTTCACAATAAAAAATAAAACAGCAAAACAAGTACACTATATGCTCAAAAATTTGAATCAGCTTAGAGGTTGTCGAACGTATATATTGTCGCAATCACGAAAACTGCTCGAATTAGCGTAAATTAGAATAGTCTTTGCAACTAACTGTCCTACCGTAGTTCAATGACCATTAAAAAAATTACAAAAAAATACTTTTAGATAGCCCTTTTTAAGCTCTATGAGCTCAAAGATAAATTGGCGAGGTCTTCGTCACCGTATTCTTGGAAAAAAAAGAAACCCGAAAAGTGTGAAACGATAAAAATCCCATTTTCATGTTGGGGCCCATGGAACGCGTCAGGAATACACTTTTACAAAAAACTGAGTGAAAAAAAAACTAATCGAAAGAGGCTAATTTCTTGGTCTAGGTACTCAACTTACAGCATCAGAGACGCGACGATTGAGAAACAGTAGAATTGCGGCATGTGAAAATCGCAAAATCGTCTCAAGTGGACCATTTTCCCACGCTTAGCAACGGAAAAGTTTTTGACAACATTGCTCAATGGAAGTTGAAATTAAATTGTGTCCAAAATTAAGAAGTAACACATTAAAGTTGGTGCCTGAGGCATATGTGTTCCAGTTTTCAGCTTGATCCGATGAAAACTGTTTGATCTGTGGCGATTAAAATACCTGAAGTTTTCGTTGCGCCACCCTATATCGGTGTGTTTAATATACAGATATAGGAGCATAATAATGCTCATTTTTGATGAATGTATTGCGCAAAAATCATAATTTTAACAAGAAAAATTGCAGAAATAATTGCAGTTAGAATAACTCGAGCATAAAAGTAAAGCAGGTACTACCAACCACAGTATTGTTGACAAGCTCAATATTATCAGCACACGCGATGACAATAGTCGTAAGAGAACGTCACACGTTTGAGGAATAGGTGCCAACTGCATGACACGTCCCATCTCCATGTATCGTGTTCATACTAATAGCCAGTAACTTCCCGTAAGATTCGACAATTTGACAATTCAAGCGAAAAATTTGTTGACGTTTTGCTTTAATCTGACATCATTTGCAAACGTTTTCACGTTTTCATCTGGTATAAAAGGAAGCGCTCTGAACAATACATTGTGAACTTGAACTCCTGTCACTTTTACTTAAATAAACTCCTGCTTTACAGGTTCTGAGACAGCCAGCTCCAAAGTTTATTTATTGATTTTCACAGGCGGCGGCGAAATTTTTGCAGTTTTATCCGGAGGAAAATTAAAACTGAAATTTAACACTGCAGGCTACCTGCCCCGACTTGATTCGTCTCTTTACGTGCCTATCGCTGCGCACTATTTAAATTTGCGCATGAATTCATAAATTCAGGTTCTTCTTCTTCCAACAAGCTTCAGCAGTTATGAAATTCTTTGACGTATGGATCTTTGTGCTCTGTGCATTCTGCATAAGTAAGTACTCTGTAGCTTGTTCATAAGAACTACACTGACCACTGAGCTAAAACTTTTTATAAACTCAACCATAGGTGTACTTGGGGTCCGAGGTTGAGTCTGAAATCCTAATAATTTGCATATGCAAATTGGGCAAAATTACGGTATTTTGGGAAGGAAATAAAAAAAGTCAAATTTTGGCCTAAAATCCAAATTTTGGCCTAAAATCCAAATTTTGACCCAAAATCCAAATTTTGGCCTAAACCCTTTGGTTACGAAAACAACTCATAGCAATTCGTGGCCCTTCCCCCTGGATTTGCGTTTTTATCTGTATCATCTCTTCTTCTTCACGTTCAGAGCCATCGATTGCGGCCGTCCTCTCCGGCTCGGAAGGTCCGACTCGATTGACGAGCGGAGAATGGATGAAGTCCTCATTTGACCTCTTCGAAAATGGCGATCTGGTAGCTGTAACGCGCACCTGGTCAACCAGCGAGTTTATGGGATTTGTAGGTTCGTATTCGCAAATTTGTAGTTATACCGAAAAAGCGCTTCACAACAACATCATTCGAAAAACAACATTTTACAGAAGTGAAACATGTCATCTATTGTAAGGACATTTGTGCGGCCCAGTGCCGGTTTTAGGTCCACCGATTCGAATGCTACTTAAAATTAAGATTGGAATGACAAAATTACCGTATTTTAAGAAATAGTAGCCATGGGCTACTATTTCTGAATGGACTAATATTTCTTAAAATACAGTAAATATTGGTAGATCAGCAGCGCCCTTGAAAGTCCCAAGCAGAAATTTTATAATTTGTTCGGTATTCAATAATGTACATCCGAACCCGAAGCACATGTATTTCTTTCGGCATTCATTATCAAGAACATGAAAGGGGATAAACGTTTTCAAAATGAATTTGCGAGAAATTCTGCATTTAGGCGATTTTTTTTGTTGGTCGGCCTTTCACCTGATTGACGGACTGTCGATTGGTTCAAAAACCGTGCATATTCATTCAAACCGCAGCTTTTCAAGCTGTCTTGCGTATAGATGTCTGCGTCCCGTATTTTATACAAACAAAATTAATATGCCGAACTGTGCCGAGCTGTGCCTAACTTTCAGGAGGTGTGGTGATCGAACTATTCGATGAATCGAAAGGAAAGATTTGGATATCCGATCCTGTAACATACGGAGTCAATGGAAAATGGATACCAGGGGCGGCGGATGACAGAACTGAACAATGGAGGAAACAGGTACGCTGAAAAGAAACATGGCGTTCGATATACGGCAGTGATGTCCACGGACCGGCCCGCAAAAGTATCCAAAAGCGGCCCGCAGGCCGGCCCGGCTCACACAAAAACTCAAAAATCAGCCCGCGGGCCAGTTAGACTGCTTAGCGCCCCATGGAACACTCACTATGTCATACAGTTGGTAAAGCGGCGAATATCTTCGTATTTCAGGTACCCTTATCGGTCGTGTCAAAAGCTCGTTATGGTGCTATCATTCACCGGCACGTGGACGATAATCGATTTTGGAAAGGGCTTGAAGATCTAGCAACTGGTGCAGCTGGAGAACTCATCAAGGCGCTCGTGACGAAAAGTGGTTAAAATTTAGCACGAAAATAAAATGTCATTATGCATTGAATGTTTTTTCTTCCCGGTCTCCCAGACCCATCATATTGATTGATTTTGTTTTCCGTATTTAATTGATAAGAATGCTTAATGAGATTCAATTCAGTAAATTCAGTAAATGAGACACGGTAATTATGACTCTTCGACACAACGTTTATTATTCTCGTAATTTATCAGTATTCGAGAATATGATCTCACCATTGATGCATTATGCAATCAATATCAATCAGCAATGTTTCGTCGATCAAACGTATGATCATACGATGCATGACCGACCAACTGCAATGTATGACTCCACACTGAGTCCACAGTGGTCATTTGCTTATTTGTCGATGTGGAGAGAGAACTGAAGACGATTTGCGCGCAGATGAGTGAGACGTCTGTTTGACGCGATCCGGTATGAACTCGTGTCCTTGATTCACAATTATTGTAAAATACGGTGGGACTATCTCGCCATATCTGCGGACTTTGCACCGACTTCGCAAAAGATAAGTGCAATCAGTAGTTACGATGTGAGTTAAAACACAAAAATGACCAACTGATCAAGAAAAAACTGACGAAAATTTCAAAAGAATGGTTAGAATGACTGAATTCAATGAAAATCGGCAATTTTGGGCGACTATTAGAAAAATTTCATCGCGGAAAATTGGTTTTCGGTGGAAAATTATTTTTGTCGTCCGTTTTTGTTCGCTTGTCGTAGTCGTAGTCGGGTCGATCTGTCGATCCAAAGACAGGCCGTCGGGTTCGGATCGGAAAAGCCCAACACTGCTCGCTATATCTGCGGACTTTGCACCGACTTCTCTAGCGCTCAGCAAATTGTCACGAGTGTTCATTTGAAAAATACTCACGGTTGTTGTTCATGAGAAAGGAATCAAATCGTCATCGGCGGAAGAACTATTCGGTGAATACCAGTGATGTCCACGGGCCGGCCCGCAAAAGTATCCAAAAGCGGTCCGCGGGCACCGAAATCTCGAGGAAAGTCGCTCAGGCGGGTCGGGTGAAAAAATTGAAAAAAATCATGGAGAAAGCCCATGAAAAGTTTAGGTTACCGGTACCAAGCTCAGCTCGATCTGACTTACCGTAGCTGAAAATCGGCACTTTTTTGAAAAAATTTTTTGCTTAACAATCGGTACAGGGATGATGTTTTACGATTTTGTCATGTGCTAATTTACGAATTGCGAATTAATATTCGCCAATAATAAAGAAGACAATTTTCGACGGATTCTGTTTTCTCCTTTAGTTTCGTCATCAGACGTCAATTTGATGGAATGGACAATAAATGCTTTGCTTATTTGTCTCGATCGATTACATAGTGTGTGCTTGTGTTATCGTATTCGTGTATCGTTGTGTATAGCGTTTTCGGTAAATAAGTTGCACTTTTTTAAACGAAAATATATTCAACACGTAATGTGAACATTACAATGCACGGCAGAACGGGTACAGTACAACACAAAAAAACTTTGTTTCATCTATAATTTCTTTTTTCGTTTTGAGGCGACGACAATTACGATCGTTGAAAATTCGAAAATAAGTTTTTTCCTGACTAAATAGCAGTTATATTAAACACAACCCTTTCTGTTCGTGAAGTGTTTGCAACATTTCGTGATTGGAACATATTCCGCTGGCTCGAAACAGCCAGGATTACAGTGCTGTTAGTTTTTGGTGTGCGGTTGAACACAATTTGCATCAGTGCGTTGTACAAATCCTGATTAAAACGGACGTAGATGAGAGAACTGATCGATGAATTTAGTATCATTCCCATTGCCACCAGCACGAACCATTGTGGTTGGTCGAGAGGAATAATGAGTGGATAGATGATGAAACTGATCCAAGTTAGTGTGGCACAGAGGGCGATTGTACCGTACTGAAATGCGAAACTGAATTCTCTTCGTCGGCGTGACTGTTGTTCTGTTTCGGACAAACTATTTTCTACACGTCTTCGTCCGGCACGCATTTTGAAAAATATCTGAAAATGATTAATTAAGTAAGAGTAATTTTTAGATTGGTTATTCTGTATTCGAAAATGCAAAAAATAAATGCAAAATGGGATTCTTTTTGGAAATAGAACAAGTATTGTTCATGTAAGTCTATAGTATCAACGACTGTGTTTCGATTGCAACATTAACACATCTGAAAATTGTCGGTTTACCATAGTGTAGCAAAATACTGCTGACAGAGTTGTGACGAAACTGATGGGTTTTTCGACAAAGACATCTGAGTAGTTCGTTGTGTTGCCTCCAAAGTGAAGGCTGTATGTTTTGTAGTAGAGAACTAGGCTGAAAAAGCTTCGAAATTTATTACAGCATTTTGGTAACTGTATTTGCGCACGGGGCCAAGGGCGCTTCTGCGCGCCCCTGGATCCCCAGCCGATTTGATCGTGCGCTTCGCGTCACAGTCCATTTGCGCGATGGCACGCAACGCCTTCACGAAAAAAATTATAATTTTTGAATTCCCGTACTTTTTGATACTATAGAAAAAATTTCCTAATTTGGAAATGTCAAGATTTGGCAACCCTAGCAATAACCCCTACCCCTTCCGCTAAACCGAGAGTCCTAATTCATATTAATAGCCAAAATGTAAAAAAAACTGTATTTAACACTTACTCGCAACACGGCAAAACGTATTGCCCAACCGCAGAGAGTATAAAACAGACTGGCCAAGAAAGTAGGCAAAGCTTAGTCACATTTCTTCGATCAAATAACCAGGAGAACTGAGGAAAACATACTTGAACAAATCTGCAACAAAAGTTTCAAGATTGCATGAATATTTGAATAAATTTACTTACCGACTGTAGGCCAGCAAATCGATCATCAAATATGAAACCAGCAGCACAGAAAGCATGAGGAAACCGAATAAATGTCCAAGTCCAGGGTAGAGCTCACTCTAAAGAAAAAGATTGGCAATTCAGTCAATTCACATTTGATACTGAAGCATATAAATTGATCAATGAAGCAAATAAATGTGCCGTAGAACGGCAAATATTACTGTCTTAAGAGTCTTAATTTTTCTACACGAGCTCATTTCCGAAAGAATATTACCGTATTTATTCTAATACAAGCCCCGTCTCTAATAGAAGTCCCATCTCCAATAGAAGCCACCCCTAGCGAGGGATCGGAAAAATAGAAGCCCCGTCTCTAATATAAGCCCCCCCTGGCCGAACCTCGGTCAGCAAAT
>JAQGCX010001418.1:0-11088 GCA_034700205.1 Plectus parietinus
CTCATGTCAGGTTATTTCAAGTCAACCCCAACCCCAACAATTCTGAAAAAACGACCCCGACTCGACCCGACCCGACACAGACCCTACAGATTTCCCTGGGTTCAACCCGGGGAGCTCGTTTTGGTCACGTGTAAACATTAATGAAATTTTTGCCTCGGTGAGGTCAAATCGCCAACGGCTACGGTCTCTTGAAAAATGCTACAAACCAACAACTGCCTACAAACTACCAGGTTTTTTCCGAATACCGTATTTACAGAAATAGTAACCCTGGGCTAATATTTCCGCGTGGCTACTATTGTTTCGAACCCTATACTTCGAATAACACGTGTTATATAACACTTGTTATGCACCAGAAATCTCCCCAGGGATCCCACGTTGAGAGCTCGTTCTCGGCCAGAACTTAACTGTTTGAAACTTTTTGAATAGAGAACGATACCGACTACAAAACATTGAAAAATGACAAGAACTTATATAGCTGTTGGCGGGAAATCGAAAGTTTACTTCAAGAACACCAGTGAAAAAACTCATGTTCTTGAAGTAAACTTTTGATTTCCTGCCAACAGTTACACGAGTTCTTGTCATTTTTCAATGTGTTGTAGCCGGTATCGTTCTCTATTCAAAAAGTCTAGGTTCAGCTCAAACGGTTAAGTTTTGGCCGAGAACGAGCTCTCAGTGTGGGATCCCTGGGGAAATTTCTGGTGCATAACAAGTGTTATTCGAAGTATAGCCTCAGCTTAAGGGGGGGACGCTTCTCTCGTTTTTCGGACGGCAAAACGACGGGGGAGGACTGCGCCCCCAGGACCGGATTATATATGGGCCACATGGCCCAGGGCCCCCCGGTTTACAGTCACTTAAGGGGGCCCCCCGACGTCACTCATCAACCAAAATTGCGAAATTATGTTGAAAAATTTGCCTTCAACTGTACAAAAGTTCAAAAAATTTTCCGCTGCCGTTTAAAAAACACCAGAATTTTGCCTTCGGCAGCAAAAATGTGCAAAAAAAGTTTTGCCTGCGGGGCTCAAAATTGAAAAAATTTGCCTCCGGCGGTATATTAGAGGGCCCCCGATTAAGTTAGTGGCCCGGGGCCCCCGATTAAGTTAGTGGCCCGGGGCCCCCGATTAAGTTAGTGGCCCGGGGCCCCCCGTGCTCTAAATCCGGGCCTGTGCGCCCCCCGTCCCCTCCCCTAGCTTCGCCCCTGTACAGAGTGATTCACTTACGATTGTTCATAAAACGGCGGCGATTCCAAAATTTGCGCTTGTTCGTCGCCGATGTGTGGCCGCGAACGAAGGTTTTCTTGCGCATGTTCAGTCGAACGAAATTTCCATCCTGCTTTTTAGCCGGTCGTCTTGTCTTTGGTTTCTTGGGATCCAGAGCGGCCGCTGGCTCCGACCCTTCGAACGGGACGTTCTCATCAGGCTCTTCAATCTCGTTCGGGTCGGTCGCTTCTTGTCCGTTGTCTGCAGAGTCGATCAGTTGACAGAGATTCCGTCGACTTGCAGAGGGCCGATTGCGTTGCACGGCGGCAGCGAACTTGTGCGGCGACTCGAAGCCGAACGAAGGCAGTTTACGAGGCGAACGACGCAGCACCGGTCGCAGACCGCAGAATGGCGCCAACGCCGCTTTCGTCGGCGAATCGGTGCAAGTTGCGGCAACCACAACTGCTTGCTGAGCAAATTTTTCCTCCGCTGGTTCAGCAGGATTCAATAGCATTGTTGCCGACTGCAATGGACCGGATTCATTGCTGGAAGCAGAGTCGGATAATGAAGTCGACTGTTGCTTGCGACGTTTCGCAGGAAAATCCTGAAACACATCGAATTGTTGTATTGTACAGGGTTGCTAGATTTCCAAAATCGCCGAGTACATCATTTTGAAACACTGTGGTCCCTCATGTTTTCAGTTTTTGGCAGGAGTACGCCCCCCTTCCGAGGAGTACATTTTACTTTGGAGGAGCACACCTGGCAACCCTGGTATTGTACCTAAATGAGTGATTTGATGTTTGAGGATTGGATAGCACAATGCTAAAGAGTAATCAACATCAAAGCATACGAGTTCAACGGCTGCAGGTCGTTTGAGTCGAATGCAGTGATTGTCGGTTCGAATTCCTTTCTTGCGTGTGGCGGTAGAAATGGGCAAGGAAGTGGTTTCAATGCCATGTCTGGTCATGTAGGTTTCTGAAAATAGTGATCAACGATTTTGATTGGTTATTGTAATGGAATATCATATTCATCACAACCTATCTCATTCAACAAGCAGGATTACAATTTGAAAACACACGCTTATGTCTCCGACTCGCGAAAAGGGCAATTTTTGATGTAAAAAGCAAAAAAAAGGAAAAGATAGTTGTGTGAAACGTTCATGATCATGCCGCTTCGCAATCAGCAAAGAACGATAAAGAGATAGTAATTACGCAATGAAGACAGAAGCTTTAACTAGTAATCCAAAAGTAAAAATACTTACGTCGAACAGTCGACGGCGCCTTGCTGAGCCAGTCAGTTTTTCGCGGATTTTTCCCATGAATAGCAACGAACGCAGCTTTCCATTCATCAAGCAAGGCGGAAACGTCTGTAACTTCCTCACTGCTCATTGCGTTCAAATTAATAATGATGAGCCGCCATCCGGAATTCCGGATGTCGCGCAAATGGTGGCAGAATCTGTTCGTGCAGTCAAGAAATGCGCGCTCGATGAGTCCTTCCGATCAGGGTGGTTTGTAAACGACCGCGCGCGCAATCTCGGAGTCGGACACAGAAATGAAAAGAGCGGAAAGACATCTTTTTCTTCGCGAAAATGCAGCAGTTCTTGTTTGAGAATGAAGGAAATCTGAAAGAATCGATTTTTAATCGCACATCAAGTTACTTTTTCGAGAAATTAGTCTTCTTCTTATCTCTACCAACTAATGGCTTTGATTGATTTATTCTGCCTTCCCCTACTCTTTTGAGTTTGAAAAGTTCATCCTTTCGTGACATAGTCTTCCCATGAGATACAAATAGGCCAATAGTGACCAATTATGCATTAGTTTGTAGGCTAGTCTTTTATTGAGTGAACTTGGATGTGATGACTGTTAGTATGCGCATATTTTGCATTGCTGCAGATCGGTGACGTCGTCAATTGCTGTTGGAGAAACTGGACAGCGGCGGCGTCCAGCAATTGGAAATGGTCTGTTGACGGTATTGCGGCGGTCGGTGAATCAACGACAGAACGAGCAGGTTGGTATCGCTTTTCGGCCTTTGAACTGGTGCGGAGTGAAAGGCGATCGGTGGGGTGGGCGGAGTAATCGAAGCACATGGCGATGTTTAGAAACAAGTTGTTAGGCGGTAGCGCGCGCTGTAGCGATGAGCGAAGAGACATTGTATTTGCGTCGGTTTGATGAAGTGACGAGCAGATCCGTCTGCCGCCCGCACAGTCCCGGAACCAGTCAGCGGGCGGCGATTTTCCTTTCGTCGTCGCTGCTGCTGAATTGCCTTCGTCTCGCGACGACAACACAAGCGCTCTAGCCGGCCGGTCGAGAGGTTGCAGCCATGCGGGATCGAAGACCGCCTCGACCGCTTAGTCACAGAGTGTGCGTCCCTTTTGCAGAATGCCGCCGACGCAGCTGATGAGAGACTGGAGCGATGGGGTAGGAGAGGCGTAATCGGCGATCGATTGCGCTACCTGAGACGCGGGGCTATTGACGTTGGCGGCGGATTCGCAGTTTGTGTCCCCCGCGGCATTTCCTATTCTGCTCCGCCCCCGTCTGTCACCGTGCGTTGGTCGGCCGCCTCGCTCGTTATGGGTCGAACGCGTGCTTCGTAGACGGCTGGCGCGGGCGACGCTGTTGCTAGCCGAAGCCACGCCGCCGCCGCCGACGACGTTGAGCATGCTGCCCATTCTACCCATTCATCGCGCGGCCGACTCGCTGCCCTGCGCGAGAAAATGGACAAATGTTATTCTTCGTGCTCCGCTAATCTCGTTTCAGCCCTTGGCCGCCAGTCGGCGTTGAAGCGCTCGCGTGCGACGTCAAAATTACGCCCCCTTGCGCTCGGTCTCACACGACGCCGTCGACCGCGGGCAGAGCGCAGCGCCGCAGTCCATGTACATAGCCCCGTAGCCGGCCTGCCTCTGCGCTCTTTTTTGCGCCCAACGGCGCCACTTGTAATCTCTCATTCCGTCGCCCGGCTGCTGGAGAAGCGCCGCGTTCCCACTACTGCTTCGTCTCTGCTCATCACATCACCATGATCGACGAACCGGGCAGCTTCTACATCTGCACGGAAACGTCGCCGCGATGTTACATCATACAAAAGGTCTGTCCGCCTCTGCTGCATCGTTGCTGCTCCTGTGGCTTTTCGCTTGGTCGCTCGGCGCTCATCTGTCGGTTCGTGCGCCCGTTCAGTCCGTATGACGCACGCTTTCGTTCGCTTTCGTCCGCTTTCGTCTGCTCTCTCCGTCGTCGTCGACTCCGCCCAGCAGCCGGCGGCCTGCTGTTCTTTCGCGGCCGCATCTGATGCTCTGACGTCAGCGCCTGATAACTCTCGCACTTTCGCTAGAAGGGCGTGGACGGTCAATTGTTCCAAACTATTATCCATGCACGCCTCTCCACGTTCATTTCGCCGGCTATCCATCGGTGCTTGCGGGGGTCGATTGAATGGAAGGCCGTTTCGCCTGGAATGAGCACATAAATTGCAAGCAGACCGTTCACACCGATTGGTCGCCGTGCTTGCGATTGACGAGCTCTACGCCGCTTATCGGGCCCATTTTTACCGCTGGCTTCAACCAACCAAAAAAACTTACTCGTCGTCTCGGAAAAGGACAAATGCCAATCCGCTTTGCAACACGGAAGACACAAAATAGCCGCTCGCATGCACTGTACTGTAAACGCATTGCGAGAGTCGCAGTTTCGGCAACTGGGAGTGGTTGCAGGTCAGTGCAAAGCATGTGGACCAGGTGATGAACGATCTGTTCGTCGCCGAAGAGCGCTGGATGGAGGGCGAAAACCCTGCGGAATGTCGCTCCGCCACCCCACCACCGCCAATACTACCGTGGTGGTTCACACCCGAATGTGGTTGGTCAAAACTAATGCGCTGCACGCACTCGCTTTTGGTCTTCAGAACGACAGTTGGAGACGGGGTGCGACAGCGGCATTGTGCAGTCGACGGACGAGGAGTCGAGCGGGCGTCTCGGCGTGGACGAGTCTGACGGCGACGGCGGAGTCGCGCTCACTCCCAGTCCCGAGTTCGTCGTCACCTCCACCGACGGACACCAATCGCTCATGTCCATCGACATCCCCGTCGACGGATTCGGTTCGTCGTCCTATTTATCTTGGCCACTCTACCGACGTGCTTGCAGGCATGGACGTTACAGACGAGCTAGGCAACTACAGCGGCTTTCTCACCAACGGCAGCGCGTCGTTTGTGCCAACACCGATGATGGGTTCGCCGCGGTCGCCCGAAGAACTGAAGATGCAGTTGCGTTCGCAGCTCGAGTACTACTTCTCGCGGTATGTGGCGGACGCTAATTGCACCCCTTCGCAGCCCGTTTACAATGCTCTTGTGCGTTTAGCGAGAATCTAGCGACGGACCGTTACTTGCGCAGTCAAATGGACAACGATCAGTATGTGCCAATCCGTATCATCGCGACCTTCCCGAAAGTGATGCGTCTGACGTCCGATCTGAAACTGATCGTGCAAGTGCTTCGAGGTGAGCGGCGTCCGCGGCCATTTTCGTCTCAGGCACCGCGCGCTCATTGGATCGACACGCTTGATTTGTTGCTGACGTTGCTTCGCCCACGGCCAGAGCGACGCCGTCGCCCGCGCGAGATAGGTTCGGTCGTCGCCGTCCTGGGTGGACGCCTCCCCCCTCTCAGACGCACGCCGCTGATGGAAATCAGAGCAGCACGTCACTCTGTTTGCCCATGCTGCTCCCTTCCCGCTGTTTGCTCGACCACGGCGTCCAGTCGATCGAGGTGGTCGCGATGCAACTGCGAAGCGCATACGGCCTTGAAGGGATGCAGTCGCTACGCCTCCGTCTGCTGACCATCCCCTGGTGTCTTACTCGCCTTCCCTCTTCCTTCGTTCTCCCTTTCGACGCGCGTATCGATTTTCCGCCCGCTAATGAGCACTTTCAGAACCACACTTAATATGCAAATTTAATCTTGTCTAGTGTCCGCATGTTCTTTAATTTCTCAAGAACAAGTCGTTTTTGCTTGGGTGCAGAAGTATCCTTGTCCACATGTAGCCGTGTATCGGTCACTAAACATGCACGCATAAGCAGAGAGATCAAAGAACAATGACCAACAGCAGTCTATTGCAGATTCGCCGAACGTGCAAGTGGACGAACGCGGCGATCGTGTGCGACCAATCTGCAAGCGATGTACAATCATTTTGCGCGAAATCCCCGAGTCCACCGACCGATCCGCCATCGAAGCCATGTTTACGGGCGGTCAATGCCCTCCGTACTTGTCGCTCGACTACGGTCTGAACAACAGCTGGTACGTCACGTTCGACTCGGAGGATGCGACTCAAAAAGCATTCCTCCACCTCCAGACCGAAGTCAAGACCTTCAAAGATCGACCGATTTGTGTATGTCATCCGTTGCGCGATTCGCTTATGCATGCGATCGGTTGTTCAGGCTCGCATCAAGACGGGCAATGCTCCGCAGGGCGGCGCACCCAGTCCGCAGAACACCATCGACGAGCCGTTTACGCGGCTCAACGGGTTCCGACAGATGCCGCCTCCGACATCGCTCAAAATTGGCTCCGACAAGTCCCACTACTCGCTCGCCAGTCCTGACGACTCTAATATGGTAAATTTCTTGCGCCGTCGGTCGTTGGTGTGGACTGGTCGCTTGCAGATCTCGGTAACGTCGGGGACTGACGGACCTGCGACGAGCATGTCCTTCGTGAGCATGTCGAGCAACGTGGGCAACGGCTACCACCCGTCCGTCAGTCCGATGGGCGGCCCCATGATGGCGACGTACCCGACGTCGTCGAGCGGAATCGGCTTCGATCTGGGACACATTCTCGCGAGCTACGGCTACGTGCCGCGCGCCACCTATCGGCCCGATGCGACCGTGGTGCACGTGACTCCGCAGACAATGGCGATGAGTTTGCACGCGGCGGCGGCGCACAGCCCGCACTACACGCACAACCAGGCGCAGACGTCGACGCAGCAACTGAGCTATCGCACTCGCGCCAACTCGTCCATCTCGCACTTTGGCGCCGACGCGCATCACCACATGGGAGGACGCGGTCCGTCGCCCCATCCCACCGGTCGCTATCGAGGCGCCGGTCGCGGCGGTCGTGGCGGCGGCTCCTACTACCAGCATGGCGGCCATTCTTCTTCCTCTTACGGCACTTACGACCGAGCCGCCAGTCGTGGACGAGGACGAGCGCATTACGGTCGGACGACACTGCAAGTGCGCAGTAGAACGCCGACTGAAGATGACATCGTCGGCAGCCAGCCGCAACTCGCATTGGGCGTCGCACGCACGAGTGGGCGCGGGTCCACCGGACGCAACGGCGAACGCGAAATGCGCCAACGGTCCGCTTCCGACTTTCAGTCGCACTACGAAAAGTACGCCAATTATTTACCGTTTCTCCAGCACATTAATTATTGATAGTCGTTCGCTGCTTATCGCATTTGGACAACTGTCATCAATTTTGAAAATATATAGTTCCTACCAATATTAAACAATCGTTTTTCGGGATGATATGCCAAGGTTGCCGCTACCAGGGACCACACCGCCACGTAAATGAGCTGGATACAAAGTTTTTCCTTTGCAGAATTCGACCGCGTGGAACTGGCGTTCGGCGACCAATTTTTCTTGGTGCTAAAGATGCGAGTGCGGTAAGTGTTGGTGCTATTTTGGTTGGATGGTAAATGGTTGGAGACGGGAAAGGGAAGCTTGCTGGGCGTGCGGGTTGCTGTTGCACTGCTTGCCTGTTTCAGTTCCACTACAACTCCTCTCAAGACTACAGCCATGGTCGCATTCGCAACACGCAGCCGTGCAAGGACGGACGCGTGTCGGTGTCGCCGGCGGTGTCTTCGACCGAGGAGGACTTGAGCAGTAAGGACGTCGACGTGGCGCCCAAAGTCCCCAAAGTGTCCATCGCCAAGTCCGACTCCATGCTCGAGAAGGCGTCCGTCTACAATTTTGACCCCAGCTCCTTCCCCTCGCTTCCGAACGCGGTTCGACACACTGCAATTCTATCCCCTTTCTTTCCCTCATCCCAACATCCACTGTTCAGATCCCAGACGACGCCACCGCCGAGTTGGACCTTGACGAACAGCCAACGAACAAAGCCCCCGACGACGTTCCCATTAGCAAGGACGCTGCGGCTATTGCTGCCGTCGCCGCCACCCCGTCGCCCCCACCCGCGGCAAGCAGCGCCGTCGTCTCGTCAAACGAGTCTTCTCTCCTCCGTGCAAAGTACGCGTGTTTCATCTCGTCAATGACTCAAATATCAGATCGACTTTTAGAACCCCTCCTGCTCCCGCCGTGGGCGTCTCCACGCGGAAACCGACGCTATCGTTCAGCAGCGTGGCGGCGGGCACAGCCAGCGCGAAGAGTCAGGAAGGACGGGTGGCTGTTGTCGAAGCGATCGAACCGGTCGCCGTGTCTTCCATTGAGCCGAGTCGAGACGAGGTCTGTCGCTGGTGGTGACGGCGCGTGCGAGGATTATCGGATTGCAGGAGACGAACGTGTCGTCGGATGCTACGAAGCGGATGAGCTACGCACAGATGGCGAAGACGCACAAATCGACCACGAGCTCCAGCAGCAGGTCGGCGCCGTCGCCCGAGGCGGTCAGTCAAGTGCCGATCAAGCCAATCGCCAAGGAACCTTCAGTATCCAGGTAGCCCACCGTGCAGATATAGCCACGAGGGGGGAATGGCGGAGGATATCCCCGCAGGGGTCTCACACTCAGAGCTCGTTCTCCGCGAAAACTTACCGTATTTTAAGAAATAGTAGCCCATGGACTACTATTATTTCAACCTCCCTGGACCGTGGGCTACTATTTCTGCGTGGGTTAATATTATTTTCAACCTACTCATGAACAAATATGAGCGTGAAAAATTGATGAAAAATCGCAATTTTTCGAACAATTAGGGAAAAAATTACATCCATTGACCTGTTTTCAATGCAAAAAAGAAGGAACGATGTAAATACCAGCATTGCTCACCTTTATCTGCATATCATACCTACTAAACGTCGATTCTGTGGTAACTTTATCTTTGTTCAGTACTGAAAATGGTAGCCCGTCGGCTACTATTGTTTCAAACCCTCTGGACCGTGGGCTACTATTTCTTAAAATACGGTATTTTGAATTTTTGCGGGTATTTACATCGTTCCTTCTTTTTTGCATTGAAAACAGGTCAATGGATGTAATTTTTTCCCTAATTGCTCAAAAAATTGCGATTTTTCATCAATTTAGTATTGAACTACTTTTGTATTGAACCAAACGGTTCGTATTTCATATTTCCTGTCGCTGAAACACACTTTCGACGGGTTAAGTAGATATTGCGTGTATTATTTTAAAAAATACAAATTTTCACAGCGCAAAATTATTTTATCACTGCAGAGAGGTCACCATCGAAAAGAACATATTGCTGCCATTTTTTGATGGATAATGTTCAAATAAACTTAATTCATGCAAATTTCCAATATCTTGACCGACCTTCAGTCAGTTAATTTATATTGAAACCGTTATATTTTTTCATTGATTGCGATTCTCTTCTTCTGTTTCAGATTTCTAATCAGCACGCTCTATTCCAAGGCGAAATTGGCTGCAGCCTGCGCAGGCATCATCTACTTGTTGTCCTACGTCCCTTTCCTATTCATCTCGATCAGGGAGGAGTCGGCGCATCTCATCATTCCCGCCTGGGTCAAAGCGATCTCTTCGCTCAGTTCGACCACTGCCTTCGGTCTCGGCGCCAAGTACCTCGCCTACTATGAAATGGAAGGTTAGGGTTTGCATTATTTTCTTAATGAAATAAAAATCAATGCATTTTTTGTGAATTTGGCTCAAAATGCGCTTCCTTTCCCAAAATTTTTGGTTGGTTTTTCGTTCACTATGATCGCTTTCCTTTGAAAATGTTATCTGCTGAAATCGCACACTTACTTTTTGCCTGTGAAATTTATTGTCTTCAGAGAACACAAAACTAGACATTCCTTTTACCCATCAACATTACGTTTCAAGACAAATTAATACTATGATTTAAATTTTTTTGCAGCAATGGAATGTGGACAAAAATTAAATAATGCGGATACTATTATTCTTACAATGAGAGGCGCCAAAAAAAATCAATTTATTTTGTTATAGGTGTTGGCAGTCAGTGGCACAACCTGAACTACTCTCCGCTGGAGGGCGACGACTTCTCGTTGATGCACGTGTTCATCATGATGGCTTTCGACGTCGTCATCTACTCCTTCCTCGTCTGGTACATTGAACAGGTGCGTATTACCATTATTTTTCTGCGAGTCTCTGCAACTACTAATATCAGACGTGGGCGTGGGGGGCAGTGTTGTCTCAGTATACTTTTACCTTACTTTACCGAGTTTACCGAGTAGTTATTGATTTACTTTACTTTACTTTTATCGAGTTTGAAGACTGTTGTTTTACTTTACTTTACTTTTACTGAGTAGCAAGGCTTTTGTTTTACTTTACTTTACTTTTACCGAGTACCAGTAATTTTTACTGAGTAAGTAAACTCAGTAAACTCGGTAAAATTTATTTGTCATAAGCAGCCGTCTCATGAGAATGGATAACGCAGATTTGCACACAGACAAGAATAGATAAGTGGTATGCATAAATTAGAACGCCCGTGGGGAGTCGAACCAACAACCTTTGGATCGGCAGTCTACCGTGTTGGCATTGAGCCACATCGCGTCAGATGATTGGGACCGTAAGATGCGTATGTCTACCTCGCGCTCACCATACCCTCAAAATTTTACCGAGTTTACTGAGTAAACTTACTCAGTAAAATTTTACTCAGTAAAGTTTACTCGGTAAAATTTTACTTTACTGAGTTTACTTTGAAAGAACTCGGTAAAATTTTACTTTACTGAGTTTACTTTGAAAGAACTCGGTAAAATTTTACTTTACTGAGTTTACTTTGAA
>JAQGCX010001419.1:0-11085 GCA_034700205.1 Plectus parietinus
CCACCACAACCCAGCTATGTACCACCACCGCCAGCGGGCGGCAGCAGCTACGGTCGGCCAAGCGGGTACAACGGAGGAGGTGGCGGCAATGAAGGCGACGAATTCGGAGGACCACTGCCAAGCGGTCGATTAGAGGGATCAAGCAGCGGCGGCCCTGGTCCTGGAAGCAACATTGATAGCGGAAGCGAATCCTGGAGCCCAAGCAGCAGCAACACTGGCACTGATACCGGGCCAGTCGCAGTTGTAGCATCAGGTGAACCATCCGTCGCTGTTTTGCCGAATGAAGAAACGCTCATGCCTCAAGCTGCAACTGACGCGTCGACACCAGCACCACCTGTTGGAGCTCCTGCAGCCAGTGGATCTCAAGGATCATCTGGGACTGAAGGATTTGCTGGCACACCAATTTCAGGTCAACCGCAGCCCAATGGACCTGCTTTAATAACGCCTTTGGAGCACCTCTAACTTCAGCGATGCCACCATCTCCGCTACGATCTAGATAACGTCAATGTGATTGTTGTCGCCAAATTTCGATCTTATTTTGAGTGTAGGATACTATTTATGATGAACATAGTATGTAATATTCGAACCAGAAAAAAAACAAATTTATTTGCTTGAAATAACGAACACGATGATATTCTGGCGATTTGCAACCAACGCAAAGAAAGGTGGGAGTTGAAAACACCCGCATTTTTTTTGAAGATTTTTTCTTGAGGAGTTCTTGATACAATTTTGCACCTCCAAGCAGAAACATATTTTTAAAAAATTCTTTTCAAAAAAGTACCGATTTTCAAACCTTGATTTCTCAGCTACGGTAAGTCGGATCGAGCTGAGCTTGGTGAGGGTAACCTAAACTTTTCATGGGCTTTCTTCATGATTTTTTTGAATTTTTTCTGATTACCCTCCCCCGGCCGACCTTCCGCGAGATTTAGGTGGACTCTTTCATATATACCCAGATCTCGGGTGCTTGCTGGATGAGGAAGCTTAACGTTTTTTATTACGAATTCTTCTTTAGATTGAGAATGAGACGAGTATTTTGACAAATCAAATGCGAGCAAAACCGAGCATGACGGAAATGATCAGCATTAGCATTGTTGCGAGAACGTTGGAAATGGGGATATTGGACGCATTGCATTCATTGGTATCACAGCAGCAGACATCCGCATCGTTTCCATTGTAAGAGCGCGAAATACAACCAGCCTTGTCGTTGGAAAACGCAGGGCAGAAATCATGGCCACAAGAGTAAACTGCATTGTGATTGCCGCTGATATCCCATGAAGCTTTGAAACACCAATTTGATGAGCAGGTTTTTAGTGACTTGCTGTCCTGTGCTCCACTATAGCAGTTGAATGCGAGGCTGCGGTCAACAGCAGCGAGGAGCAGTGCAACTGTCAAGAAAAGGACGAATTTTGAGCTCATTTCTGAAAAGCAGATGTAAAAATATTGCAGACGACGTGGGCATGGGGATATTTTTTTTTCCGAAGAAAGGTCATCTTCTTCATTCTTCTCCAAAATAATTTTTTCGCCGAAATTCCATTCCATCTTCATTAAATTTGGTTGAGTGAAACCCCCATGCCCCCATGCCCCCGTGCCCTCGTATGCAATACCAATATCTGTTCACAAATATTTCAACGAAGCTATGGTGGATAGTTTGCCCTATAATTTTACTTTCCGAAATAACGTACCTTGCATCAGTCAACTGAGACTACGACAGTACTCGACACAAAGGAAAAGCTTATGAACCAACAACAGATCAGCAGAGAACGAACGATACCTTCTTATCGCGTAAACATGCAGGCTGAAGATAAATATTAAATGTTTGCACTTGAATGGCTGTAGATATTTACGTCCGCCTACGTGTTTCCATTGTGATAGCATTCTTGACCGGCTCAAATTCGCTCGCGTTATCAAATATGTTTGCAAAAGGCGTTACTTTATATGGACGAAAATAAACGATGTTCATGTATCTCACAAAATAAAATGGCAGACATTATAGCTGTGCAAGCATTTCGTAACTTTGCCACTGCAATCTCCATCTTTTGTGGACGGCGGCAAAGTTGGGTCAGGTGCGCCACCCATGTGCTTCCCAGAGGTGGGCAAGTTGGGATGGGGGATATCCTCCCCCCAGGAGTTTAGATCCCTGGGAGGCCAAAAGGTTGGGGGATGTAACGTTTTGGCCACGTAGTGGCGAAAAAAATTTGGACGAGCACTGGATAGAATGGGTTTTTTGTGGCCTCTTGGGGTAGAAAATTTTTGGTACTAAATCCCCCCTAGGTGCTTCCAATCAGTTTTTTTTCGAGCACTTCACCCAATCTGAGTGGTATACCGAAACACTTATAAATTGCAATCCAGTAAAACTGCAATAAGGCACAAAAATTATAAGTGGATTCAATTTTAAATGTCTGCTTAATTAGTAATGAATTTGCTCTGCTTAAAGACGTATTCCGTTCGTTATCATCTATGACGACGAGAATATTAGGCTCGGATTAGGGAGCGGAATGCAGATACACCCGTCTGTACAGATAGCAACACTCGTCCACTTTCCCCGTTTCGTATGTCGTTAGGCAAATATACGTCGACGTCAAAATGCGGAAATGTCATATACACTTTACTGGTAATCAGCTTCCATATTTCACATTGTTTGGTTATGGATTGATTTAATTAGATTATGGATTGATTTGATTATGGATTGATTTTTGAAACGAGCATTTATTCGCAGCGATCGAATACATTGTATATCGTAGATATTTCATTTCATCGTCAATTTTGGCGCCCAACCCACAGTTCTTTTCGGGTTCAACTTATACAGTGGCGAGCAGAGAAATAGGGACAAGGTTCTGATGGTCGGTTTAAAGGTCATAACTTTTTTCTTTGTAGTCCAAATTGGATCAAATTTTTTCTGTGAATGCGCTCCCTACTCCCAGACATCCTCACAGAAATTCATCCATAAATACCTTCATTTGGAAAAGTTACTATTTGACGAGTATTTTGAACGCCGTTATTTCGCGAGCAGAGAAATGGGGACAAAGTTTCGTTTTTAAGAATTAATGCACGAAATGCACTCAAATTGAACAAACAACATTGAAATAACGTATAAATGTGTGGGATAACCACAAATTTCAGATTACAGCTGTGCATTGACATGGTGCTGAATCAGCCATTTTGATACTGAAACTACAGATATTTGTGTTTCTGGCGATTTCTTGCAATTTTTGTGGGGATGTCTGGGAGTAGTGAGCGCATTGACAGAAAAAATTTGATGCAATTTCGACTACAAAGAAAAAAGTTATGATCTTTAAACCGACCATCATAACCTTGTCCCTATTTCTCTGCTCGCCACTGTATATCGATGTAACTGCCACGCAGGTCTTTCAAGAACTCTTTCTACCAATTTTATTCAACCAACTGTATGACTGTACTGTACTGTAAATTGAGCCAATGAGAAACGATATTCGCATTTGTATGCATTTTCATTCCTTAGTAAGCATTAGTAAACGCGTGCGCTGTGATAGTTATTTAGACACACAGTTAGTCAGAGCAACTAGCAACACTCGCGAAACGAAAGCGCTCTGGATAAACAGACAGACAGAATAAACATTTTCTTTATACTACAATCTAGTCTAGATGTTCCGTACGCAAGGGTTGCGCCACAATATTAAAAACCAGCAGTCTTCAAATCGTGTACAACACGACAAATAAAGTTTCACCGTTGATCGATTAGGTTTCAGTCCAGCCGGAACAAGTGGATCGATGAATTAGCCTCCTTCGTTTTCATTCTCCATTTTTTTTGCTTTTCTTGCATGCGCACGTATTCGTACAGACGGTTGAGAAGAAATCAGCGAATGCCCAAGTAGGCCATGACATAAATCAGCAACAGGATCAGAAACAGAAAGTGTAAACCGACACCTACGATAACAACGAAGATGTCGATGACTAAAAAAAAGGCAATGATCAGTTTGCATGATTGTGAGGACAATAACTTGAATGAGAAAATGTCATTTGTTGGAATACAATGCGTACAGAGCTACAGCAATTATCGCAGAGTAAAGCAACACACTTACAGTTAACAAACACGTTTTGTGATGCGAAATTTCCGTTTTCTGTTGAGAAATGGCACCCATTCGGTTGAGTTCTGGACGGCTAACTGCTGAAAAATTTTCGCTACGCGGTAAGTCTTTTCAGACACAAAAATCTTTGAGGCCAGCTACTGTACATGATAGACGAAAGAGGGAAGAAATAATAGCACGGGTCGGCATGAAACACCGTCTGTGGGGTGGATTGCGGGTTGCCCACCACACAAACGTACAAACCTCATTTTTCTAGTTTGGGTGAACGGGTTCCGGTCCGGTCCCCGTCCATCCTCCCTTCCCTACCACCGGACACTTTAGAGACTCTTACAACTAATAAACCAAATTTCAGCTCAATCGATTTAATTTTGACTGAGTTATTCAAAAAAAAAACCGTCCGTCACTTTCCAGACACCCTGTATATCATTTTATTAAACACAATTAAATAGTGTTTCTTTTACTCAAACAAAACATTTTATTCCCGCCCGACGCATCAAAATGTGGGGGAGGGAGCGAGGCCACAGTAACCGTTTGAGTTCCATTCAAGTTAACTGTATCGTAGAAGAGAAGTTATGAAGAAGTGAAAAATGAAAGTGTTTGCCAGCACAACATTTGCCTCGATTACGTTCCGTACAATTTTGCTTCTCCAAAGAAGAGACAGAATACACCTGGACCAAAAGCCAAACATGCATTCCGAAAAAACGTTTTCGCTACGTAATGGCGAAGTTTTCATGGACTTTTTTGAATTTTTGCGCCAAAATCTTGACACGAAAGTCTCGGACCCCGTTTACACCTGCATATGTCTCTGTCTATCAGGTTACAATACACACCCAAAATCCCTCCGCTCCCATGTCAGTCCGGCTGCTTCAGAATCTCACAATATATTTCACAATCTGCACAGCGACATAACGACAGTTCTCGGTAACCTTGGTGGTATCTGGTAAACATTGAGTGAAATTGATAATCAAACGATCAAACCTAACAACCACATACGAACGTACGTTCATTAGGATAATGCGCAACTCGATCAAAAGTCTTTTCCTAAACGATTGGATCTCTTTATCTCTTTATACGACTCGATTGTTGTAGTGGTTGTAGTTGGCCTGCTGCTGGTGCTGATCGGGATGATGCTGATTGGGAAGATGCTGTGCTCCGACCTGATTGTTTTGACGTTGTCGGTCGTGATATTTTTTGAAACCACACCATCCGCAACAGCAAATTCCACAGACACACAGAATCGGCAGACAGATTACGATTATTACGCCGGCAATGATCGCAACCCACACCCATGTGCTGATCTTTTTCAACTGATTGCTGAAAATTCACTCGTTATGTTCACTGTAAGACAGTAGTTAAAGCAACTGAACGTCTGAGTCATACCTGTAAGGCTGGTCCGAGGTCATCTACAAGCTGGCGACCGGGAGGAGGGTCGCGGGTACGGTACTTCGTGTCGGAAATTCAAAAATTCAATTTACCCTTACCTATTAGCGGCCGCTTCGCGGCCGAGGGCCATTCTATCCAGTGCTTGTCCGGTGTGACCGCAAGGGGGGAATCCATGTAGCTAGCTACATAGCGGGTCCTTCCAGGGGGGCATATATGTAGCTAGACCCTCCCCACGGTTACAGGTATGGTCTGAGTAATGAAGAATTCCTGACCATGCGAGTCTATTGAATCGTCCGGTTCATTGCTATGAACCTTCTGATTACATGCATGACTGATTTCTTCGCTTTCGTCAACCATGTAAGCAAATTTGAACCCAAAACAGAAGGCAAACACGATTGAACTTAGAAACAGCAAAACTTTAAAACGGCTTCTTGCACTTGTTAAATATCTTTTTGATATTGTTTCTGCCGTTAAGTATCACATTTTAAAAGTGAATGTATCTACAGTATTTTTTGTAATAGGGCGACCCTCTCTAATAGCGCGACCCTCTCCAGCAGTACTATGAGGGTCACAAAAACAGCCCGAAACGGTCGTTTTTTTGTGTTATCGACATTATTACGTCAAATGTCTCATTTTGTCTCATAATTGGTGCAAGATTTGGTGAAACAGGAGCAATGTTGACGCATGTCTAGATAAAAACGAAGCATTTTGCCGACTTTTTAATTGGCAATACTGGGATCGAAATATAGGACGACGCTCTCTAACAGGGAGATCCTTTCTAATAGTGCGACCCCCTAGCGATGGATCGAAAAATAGAGCGACTGTCGCCCTATTAGAAGAAATACGGTAATTACCAAATATGTTCAAGTAAGTTTTTACCTGCAAGTGTATATGGATGATGAGGTATCACTTGTGCAATAGCAGCCATCGAGTATCGAGCATGCCGAGTTGCACTGATCAACAAGATTGTATGTTTTTCCGACGTTTCCACTGCAGTCATCTCCGATCACGAAGCAAAACAAGGTGAAAACGAACAGAAAGCCAAACGAGCGACTCATCATTTTGATCGCCGATTGTGTAATGATTGCGTCATACGATGTGCCTAGAACTTCCGACCTGGTAGATATTCCACATCCAATCCAAGCAATGGGTATCCAAGCTCCGATTCCAGGCAACTCTCAGATTCGTTGCTACAAACAATCACAAGCATGACAACTACGACCATGCAATAAAGCGCAAAGTTGACCGCATCCAATCAAATTAGAAATTAAAATCGAATTGATGGGCATTGAAGTGGGAAGCACACGGGATTGTAACCATGGGAGGATCTGGACAGATTATCTGGGAGATCGTCGACGCAGAAACGTGCGCGTGCTCGATCGACCAGTTAGGCGTGGCCGACAACCATACCTGTAACCGGGGGGACCTAGCTACATACATACATACGGTCCCCCCTGGCCGGACCCGTTATGTAGCTAGCTACACGGTGGGACTGGACAAGCACTAGATAGAATGGCCCTCGGCCGCGAAGCGGCCGCTAACAGGTAAGGTCCCCCTTATCATTCGGCCGAAAGCCGAAAAAAAATTGAATCCCGACACGAAGTACCGTACCCCCGGCGACCCTCCCCCCTCCTGGTTGCCAGCATGTAGCTGATCTCGGACCAGCGTTATAGGTATGCCAAAAACTGATGGGGGCGAACCGAAAGTTATTCCATGAACCCGAAAAAACCCGTTCATTTTCAGCTCTTATTAAGACAAATTTCCACAAATTTGATATTATTTTTCAGTTCAGTGGGCAATATTCTTCAAAATTCAATGACTTCATTGGCAGAAATGATGTATTAGGCCTGGTTTACCAGTATCGGGACACTAATTAACATAGTTTACCCTTTAGTGTTTACGAAGTAACTACAGTGGTTTTTCTACTTGGCAAAACAACTTTTGAATAAGCACTGGATAGAATGGGTTTTGGAAGCCGCCGAGGGGGAGATGGCCGAAAATTTTTGCTGCTCCATCCTCCATTTCTCCGATCTGATCCGACCTTGTTCATATCTGATGTAGAGCATAAGGAGGAGTCAAAGCAACTGTTGAGTCAAGCTGAGAGAACATTGGCAGCATGGCTTTACCATCAAGTTGCTTCCAGGGACGTTTCTGTGAGGGTAGGGCGTGGGAAAGTGGCCAAAATTAGCCCCCCTCTCCGGCCCATCCTGGCTACGCCACTGGTTACTCAGCTCGGTTGGGCTTAGGCTTAAGCTTAGGCTTAGGCCGGGGGCGCAAGACATCATGATTTGGTTGGGATGCACAATAAATTTTTTTCCCGAATCTCTGCTACAAGAAAAAACCAATCATGTTCTTTGTCAAAGTCAGAGGAATATCATTTTGGTCTTAAAATCTTTGCAGTGTAGACATATGAAATCTGCCGCACACTATATGTCGATTAGCAAGTTCTTTCTGATAGCTTCTTCAAATGAATTACAGATCCAAAATTACCGAACGATTGAAAGGCATAACTGAATAACAATGATGGATGTTGTTTGTGTTCATTATATTTTTCTCAATGTTTGTCAACAGCACTAAGGAATTTATTCGAGTTGTTCGTATCGTCAGTCAGTGCAATGTTCGGATCAGTACAGTATGCCCGAATGATGGTCAGGTGCAGAGCACAAGAGATCGTCGAAAGAAGTGTGAAAATGAGAGAATTTCCCATACTTTCATGGTGCAACGAAGAAAACCCTCAGAATTTGGGAACCAAATAAGGAAGCAGTGACAAATATACCAAGGATGAAATTGGAACGGCGAATTACAGGATTTTTCAAGAAATCGAGAATTTGAAGTCAGCCGCTGCCTTTCTAATTGGAATAGAGATGACTGGAAAGAAAAACTACATTTCTGTTAGAATTTCGAAGCCTCTCAAGCCGAAACCGATGCTATATAGTTCAGATGAACAGAGGTTGGATGAATTTTGAAATTTTCACAATAATTGCAGACAAACGAGTGCCCATGGACTAAATAATCATTTTCGTATCGTACATGTGATAAGGAACTGAGTAGAAGTAGAAAGTATCGACTGTTCATTGGAAAATATCGCGTTATTTAGAAGAAGCCTGTCTCGTGAAGTTTCTGGACGAAGAAGGAGAAATCAGCGGATTCGTTGGGAGACAGATCGCCTTCGTTGCCGTCCAGGATTCCCTGCATTACGGTGACCGTCTTGGTCGCGTCCGTGTCGCTCAAGCCCGTTGCTTTCGCGAATACCTCCGCTGTTGGCGATTCTGCAAATCTCCACACGTTAGAAACAATACGTAATGTTTCATTTTTATCTGAAAACAAAGAATTCATTTGCACATGTAATTCGTACATCTTCTCAATAATGGCAAATAACTTTTACGATTACTAGGGGTGCCTACATTCTACCCCGTCATTGCTTATTCTTTGTCCTTGCTTGGCCGTTCGGAAAATATTTCGATACCTACTAGATCATTGTTCCGCTTTCCCTCTCTCTCCAACTTTACAGCCTCAGTTTTTTCATTATTTCACTTTCCCTCAATGACGCGTTGCTGCTAGCAGATCATTTTTACGTCGGTCCCTGACTTTCCGCGCCGCGGGATGCGACTGGAATCGGGCAACCGTAATTTGGCTAGTGGCCAAAGACCATAAGCCAAAGCGCTTAATGTGTTGAGAAAACAGTTGTTTTTTCTGATGAATCACCGATAAGGACTCATTCCCTCTTTTTGGAACTCTGTTCAATCTTTACTTTTCGATGCAAATTGCAAACAATCCGTTTCATAGCGATTTATGGGCGCTAAACATAGTTGGAGACAACGATCCCTCCTCAAGAAATAAGGGCTATTTTCTCGCAGCGATAATGGATTACGCGTGGGCACAGTAAGGAAAACGGAAGTGAGGGTATTAGCGCGCTGAAAGCTTGCAGAAAAACCCATTCATGACTGATCGGTCGCGCCCACTTACCTATACCTCTTTCTGGCATAAGGTGGCTAACTGTTTAGTACTATTCTATATCATAATTATTATTGAGTGGTTAGATAATTGTCATGCATTGTCATTCCAGTGGTTTGAGTCATTTCTGCAGAGTGGTTAGATTTGAACGTCAGTCTTTCATGTTTAATTTGAAAAGCATTTTTGATAATAATAAAATTTTTGCAATGACTCATTAATTTACTAAAGATATCAAACGAATCATGAATATGATCTGAATGTAACATTTCTGAAATTACGACAAAGAACCTTTGCTTGAGTCAAGTTACGTATTTCGGTTTGGAATGTCTGGATTGATTATGGTACCCTTTACAGTTCTATTTCATGCTTTCAATGCTCTCTTATTCTTTTTCTGTTCTAAATAGTGTAAAAATTAATGTCTGTGACAAGATTACGAAATTCATCAAGAGAAAATATTGTTTTGCTGGTTAAGAGAGGTTGCAACGATATTTTCTCTGTCAGTTGTCACCGTTCGGAAAATATTTCGATACCTAAAGTCGAACCCGGATAAGTGCACAAGATGCGTAACAATTGTTAAAGCACCCGCCACCGCACAAAGAGGCTACGCAGTTCTGCGTAGTCAGTTTTCATGTTGGCGTGTGCTCAAACAATTGATACACATTTTGTGCACTTATCCGGACTCGACTGTACTCAGGGGCGGATCATGGGTTAGGGGGACCCTGATTACAAATGTACTATGTCAATTTTCAGGAGGGCCCGCGAGCTCTATGGGGTCCCCCTCGGGGGGCCCCTTCAGTACCAGGGCTTGCGGGGGCCCGAATACATGTAATCTTTGTAATCCACTATGATCCGCCCCTGATCACATTTCTTACCGCGTTGCTCGACGACGTCGCGGCGCTTTCGGTCATTGAAGCAATGATTCAGACACCTTTCCTTCTTCTTCTTGTTGCTGTTGGGTGGCGTCGGGTACTTGGCGTAGCACTTGGCCTCGCAGAATACGTCGTCAGGGTCGGGATAGTCGTCTGCCGACACAACGGCGACACTGACAGCCGTCAGAAGAGCCATGCAAACCACAGCAGTTGACGTTTTCATGTTTTCGATAAAAGCTGTCGGGCGAACGTTACTGACCGATTTTTAACGCGCGGATACAAAAAGGAGCGCTGAAGTACAAACCAGTGGACTGAAAGAGTAGTGTAATACACGTATTTATATGAACGGAAAATCGTGTTTATTGTTGACGGGCATGACGTGGAGCTATTCTGAGTGTTCCAAAAGTGGGCTTCTTTCGTTGTGTTGACGATTCAGCTGAGCTACCAGCTCAGCTGAATCGTAAACACATGTATATGAAGTGTTTAGAACACAGAATTCAAAAATTTTTTAATTTTGATTGAAATGTAAATTTTTTGGTTTGACTGATAAAAATCGTGTCTTAAACTCCCACGGCGCTGGGCGCTTGCAATATTGGAATCTCTAAATTTAAGGGGCTCAAATCGTGTTTATTGTTGACGGGCATGACGATGATGGATTGTAATATTGTTGAACGTCGACATGTTGTTGTTGATTGTAATGTCGACAGAGCTATTCTGAGTGTTCCAAAAAAGGGTTCCGTTCGTTGTGTTGCCGATTCAGCTGAGCTAATAGCTCAGCCAGCTCAGCTGAATCGTCAACACAACGAACGGAACCC
>JAQGCX010001420.1:0-11084 GCA_034700205.1 Plectus parietinus
AATTTTTTCACCATACCCCCCAACCAGTTTCGGCCGGAGGTATGGAGGTCCTTGGGGGTATATACCCCCATACCCCCTCCCCCCACACCCATGTCTGCATCTGGCTGATTGTGAGGATCGCTGGTGGTCCAATTTTCTTAACTTCACTATCAAAAACTTTGCATAATGAAAGCTAAAACTACTTCAAAGTTTAGGTCACCCATGTTTCTCATAAATATTATTCAATCAGACTGCTATTTCACTTCCTTGTTGCCATATTTTGGGAATTTATGAAGAAATTATTTGATTAGTGCAGGAGGAAATAGAGACAAATTACATGAGCACGCATGTTCGTAATCTAGTCGCGTGCTGTTCCAATTAGCGCGCGAAGAATGCACGGCAGGTGGCGAAATTTCGTATTCAATAGTCAGTAGTCAGTATTTACTCTCCATTCTTTTGTAAGTGCCCTCGAGATCAACTTATCCCGTGCCCTTGATTCTTGAATTCATACACACGTGCTCGCATATGCTAGGCTTATGCTCTGTCAACGATTGCACTGAAAAAAATTGTCCCTTCATGGCTAATTTCCGCATAGAATGTCATTGCGTTTTTGATCTTCGAGCTGCAGCTGTCCAGTCGATGATACAGTTGTCGCTAATTTGTCTACATTTACTGAGACTGAGATGCATGTAAAAACAAATTTGGCTGGCATGTGTCCTTAGTTACCGTATTTATTCTAATAGGATCCATGGGCTACTTTTTCAGTCACTCACTACCACCCTGGGCTGCCATTGTTAACTGGGCTACTATTGGAGACAGGGTTCTTATTTTTTCGATCACCAAAATTTGGCAATTATAGGTGAAAAAATAGCCATCTCGGCCATTTATAATATAATTTTGCTGACAAAATATATTATTTATAGCAGTTCTGCGAAAAAAGTTTGCTAGTCAATGTCATCATATCATCATCAACCCCCCCCCCCAACTTTTCCACCCGAGCACATCTCTGCTCCATGCCCACCTCTGGTCCCAGCAGTGGAGGAGAGGGAAACAGCATAAAAGACCTCGTTTCTTTAATGAATTTTAGAAGGATTCACTTTGCTGGGGATGGGGACGACCTGAAGTCTGCCACATTATCTGAGACTGAGGTTATCATCCAAAATACTCTCAGTACTCATCACTGACTCAGCAATTTGCTGAGATTTAAGGTTGAGTTTGCACTGCTCAATGGTCATTCTGACTCACTGCTTGAGATTACGTCCGCAGTTTTCAACTCAAGACGCAGGAAACCGAGTCAATGACATCAGATAAATCTTAATTTGTCAACGAAGCTTGTGCAAAAGTCCCCTTGGTTGCTGGCAGGAATCGAATCTGCAGTGACTGTTTAATGATGAAGGCGCAAACTTCGACCTCAAAATTCTGACATTTTTCTAAATAAAATCTCACGGGATTCGCGCTTTCGGTCAAAGATTCGTTTGTTATTCGTGATCTATCCTCAGCCTCACGTATACATGTATACAGTTATGGCTTCTTTATCGTAATTGCATCTCTGTGTGTAATCGGACTGAGCCAATTACTCGCAGTGAAACGAGTAGCGGCTGTTCGATAATCATCAGTATGGCAGGCAATATCATTCGACCGACTGAAGTTCTATAAACGAACTGGCAAATTCATGCTGAGAATTCGCCACCGTCGCTTAGTGACCGGCGTACATTAAAAACTCTCTGGTATCCCTAATGGCCATATTAGGTGTTATCACCCAACACTCTGTCTCTAGCGTCGTCGTTAAAGTATCGGCAGAGTTCAGTTGCTTATTGTCGTGAGACACGGTCTTGCATTCAATTATGTTGTGCTAGGTCCACCCTGTATTTCTTCAACAATTTGCCATGCAATTTGAATAATTGATATCCATATCCGTCTTTCTAAATCTCCATAAATTTTCTTATTTTTAAGCAGTGTCCAGTGATGCGCGCGCATCAGGCTTTCAATCTTTAAGCCATATCTTCCGTTCTATTGAACAATGCACTTTTCCCTGGTTACCCCAGTTTTCCTCAATTTATCTGTGATTTGCAAGCATCGAAAATACAAACCTCATGTATTCGAATCAAATAAGATTGAATTACTGCTGGGAGATTTCGTTTGGGATTTGAGAAATGTATTCAGTTGTATGTAGTTCAATGTTTCCATTGATTTTGTTGGCACACAAAACATTTCTAGTTTTAGGGTCAGTTCTTTGCGTAACAAAGGTCAACAGTGTGATACAATCAATGGGGTTTCACCTCGGTTATTGATCCATATGGCATGAGAATAACTGTCAGGGTTTCGAAATAGCAGACATGAATCAGCAAACACTTGCATTGCAAAAATATCCAAGGGAGCATAGGTTTCTTTGTGCACCAATGCCAACCAAAATAGTTCTGTACTTGGAGTCTACACTGTTCTGTCTTGCCATGCACACGTCACTAACGAAAAAAGTTTGTTTGTATTTGGACTACATAAAATCCTTTTGCGTGAATTGAATATTGTGTCACTCTAAGGGTTGCCAGATTTCCAGAATCGCCAAGGAATACATCATTTAAAAACACTGTGGTTCCTCCTTATGTTGTCAGTTTTTGGCAAGAGTATGTCAAGAAGTACATTTAAAACACTGTGGTCCCCTCTTATATTGTCAGTTTTTGGCAGGAGTATGTCCAGGAGTACATTTAAAAACACTGGTCCCTCATATTTTCAGTTTTTTGAAGGAGTATGCCCCCTTCCGAGGAGTACCTTTTACCTGGGAGGAGCACACCTGGCAACCCTAGTCATTCTTATTTGTCTGCTAATATTGTGATATATTTCAGTTGCTGCCGTTTGCCACCGAGGGAACGATTCTCAACTGGCCGTGCTGCTGCTGAGAGAGAAGTTAACTGCCGCTGGTCAAGCAGACTCCATCACTTGTGTTGATCTGATTGGAGGACTCGAAGCCTGGACGGCTGAAGTGGACGCCTCATTCCCTCGCTATTGATTGGAACCTTCCAGCTTGTTTTTGATATTTGTATTCTTTGCGCCAATCTCTTCATTACTTCTCTTCTCCACACGAAAGAAGAATACTATTTGCGCTCCTCTTGATTGCATTTGCTCTGCTCTGCTCTGCACGAAGAAAGAAGAGAAAGTATTCATTTGCAATTTGCATGTTTGTTGTTATTGGCCGACTGTTTTGGTCTGAATATGAAGTTGAACTCCGTGGTTCTAGGAAGACTAATTTTGCGTCTGTGCTGAAAAGCAACAGATAAGAGAAACAATTAGCTCGTCCATAGTTGCCCAGGATATTCTGCGATTGAAAAACACTCCGTATGGATGAGAAGTGTTTGGTATGCTCTGCTCATCAATGAGTCCCACCCGCTGTCGCATCGGCAAATGCCCGTGGATACCGACGCATAAATCTGCGTTGGCGACGCGCTGAGACGGAACAGTTGAATTAAGCGCCCGTCCACGCTTATTGACTGCTCTGACATTGCCTGCTGCTCTCTGAACTAAGAGCATTAGCTGCGCTAGATGTCGCCGGCTGCGTCACACTCACAAAACTCTGTGCTCGAATTGGCTTCTACAGACTCCATGGCTCCCTCAAACAACACTACTACGGCTATTGATTCCGTTTTCTTGGTCGTCATTTATGGACAGGTATGGAGGGATGAGTTGTTTGCAGTCGCAAAATACCGTATTTATTCAAATACAAGCCCCGTCTCTAATAGAAGTCCCGTCTCCAATAGAAGCCCCCCTAGCGAGGGATCGGAAAAATAGAAGCCCCGTCTCTAATATAAGCCCCCCCCTGGTCGAACCTCGGTCAGCAAATGCAAACCAGGTCAAAAAGGACATTTTTATGATACACATGCTTATTAAAACTGTATTTCCCCATTTTTTGCGTTAAAGCGCTGTGCTGTTCAAGTTTCCGTTGATTACAATAAGAATTTGTCTTATATTTGCACTAAGAATCACCAAAAATGATCGATTTTGCCTGAAATTTTTTGATATTCGTTGATCGAAAAAAATAGAAGCCCCGTCTCTTATATAAGTCCCCCTAGAGAGCAATCGAAAAATAGAAGCCCCGGGGCTTATACTAGAATAAATATTATTATTTTGCTTAAATTGGAAACTCCAGTCCTATAGATCGAGAAAAAATGTTCGATACAATACAGTAGCAGCCCCCGATTGGGAAGTAAGTTTAGTCAGAGTACCTAATGTACTATTTCGTGTGGTGATTTGCGCAAAGTTCAAAATGTTCAGGGCACATAGCAAAAGCTTCGTCTCCGAGGCTTATCTTTTGCATTGCAGGAAGGGAGGGTTTCAGAAGTCAGAACCAAAGGGAGTTGGGACTTGGATTCGAAAGTTGTCCGAGGCGTTTGAATGTTTTGCATGGTGGGAAGTAATTCCGCAACTTATCAGCTAAAAATATTATCATCACGACTTTGGCAGTGTTGATAATATTTTTAGCTGAAAATCTTATCATCACGACTTGATTCAGTTATTTCAAAATTTTTTTTACCGGTACGCCGATAATGTTGATGAAAATCAGCGCATAGCACGAAACCATCCGCACAGAGCCGTAAACGAAACCATATTGTTGGCAGTACATAGAGTTGACCGCGTCACCAAGAAATATCTTGCACACCAACACCATTACCAGAGCAAAAATCCACTGAAATCTTTGCATGAGTTGAAACCTGTACATGTACCAGGGGTCCACAGACTCCGGATCAATCCGGAAATATGAAATTCGGACTCAGCGTGTTGAAATACCCCTTCCTGTGAAGTTACAGAGTCCAAGTAACTTACGTTGCGATTTGTTGGAATTACGACCTGATTTCTACACCAGTGCCGTTGGGGGTTACTTGGTTTTTTTTACAAGACAATATTAAACAAGTACAATAGGAAAAACCGTGACATTTTCCTAAACCAAATAAACTTGCATTTTGAATGATACATTCTTCACAACTGTAAACAACGCCTTCATCTATGATGAAGGGGGTGCCCGACGTTTTGTTTTGAGCTTAAACTGAGGGAAGGGACGGTACTGGGAATAAGTCACAAGTTTCCAATTTCCCTTTAATGATTCGACAGTGATTGATCGACCAGAGTGGCATCAACTTTTCGTGTCGTTCCATGATCCGTAAATGATTGCAGTTTCTTTCCTGGATAAATTCCGATTTTTGGCAATAAATCTGCTCTGTAAATCAAGTTTGATCTTTTGGCACAGTTCCACAGATGACAAAGGTTCAGCTTTTGACATGGTTTCACTTCCAATTGAGTCAACTACCAACTGAATTCAACTGAATTCAGTCGGGAACGTATGGCAATTGTTAGTGTACAGTGGGCAAAAAAATGATTTTTCCGCGGTATATAATTTTGACGTCGCCTCAAGCAATTGGAATAAGCAATATTGAAAAAATTACTTAAAATGGCTAAGTTGATCTCCTGGCCAGTGGTCCCATAGGTTTTTTTCAACTATAACACCAAAGATTTGAGATTTGATCACAACGTTTGTGAGCAAGAGCAGTGAGAAAATTTACCGTCGCTGTTCCCACAAATTTAAATGTTTTATTCTGCAGGGAAAGTTTATTGAAATGAATTCTGAATAATTTCTCGCCGCGATGTTCTAAGAATATTTGTTGATATCTATCACGTTCAAACACAGTACTGGTAATATGGATTTCTCAAAACAATTTATTAAAGACAATGATGACGGATATGAATACGAAGATATCCGCTTTGTCTCCGAACGCACGCGTTGCTGCTGAAGGAATCCGCGACACATTTATGAACATGAAACTGAGCAAGGAGGAAAAAATGAAGAAGAAGATGGAACTGATTTCAGGTGATGATAAGCCACATTTTGCACTTCGCAGTTAGATGAATTGACCTAATCTATCTGAAGTAGGACTCAGTATCTGTTAACTCTCTATTATAGCAGTACCTACTTTGCAGAAACCTATTTCTTAACGTAAAGTTATATGGATTTCAGGATTGACCCCTGCCGAAAAAAACGAGATCCAAGGACTTCTCAAGTACTATATGGAGCATTACCACATCAGCGCTGCGATGAAGAAGGAATGGGAGGCTGGGGTTGCGGCCTTGAGTCCGAACGCTCAAACGGCGGCCGGAAAGATTCACGAAATGTTTATGAACAGCTTTGAGCTGAGCATGGAAGAGAAGATGAAGAAGAAAGACGAGATCCTAATGCCGCTCACTGAGCCAGAGAAGATGGAGGTGAACACTTTGATCAAGACCATGATGGAAAAATATCCTCATCATGATCACTAAATATCTGCAACAATCAGTTCCGTATCGTGTAGAGTTAGATCGAGATGCAGTCCACGCAGGAAGCTGTGGCTAAATGCATTAGAATTTAGCCTTTTAGCAGCAGTTACAATGCTCGTGCATATCCAGCAACAGCGTGTACAATGCACCAACAGTCCAGCAACATACATGTCCAGCAATTCAATTTAGCAATGGCGAATCGCCACTGAACAAAGACAAAGAAAGAATACAATTGGAATAATTGTGACATCCACTGACATTGACTGGAGAATAATTTCCATACGATAACCAGTTACACTGCAAGAAGTACTTGAATTTTGTAAAGCTCATGCATGTCCAGCAACTACGTGTACAAGCCCTGACAGTCCAACAACAAACTTGTCCAGCAAATTGAAACTTTATTCGTTTGAATGTGCTGGACAAATATATCATTTATGTGACTGGCTGTCATGACAGCCCATATTGACATTAATTTCGCGCATAGTATCCGCACGGCATCGTGATTCAGGTACTACATTGTCATAGCAACGCGCATTTTCATTGGTCTGCTGTACATGTATGTTGCTGGTCATGCCTGTCAGGACATTATTAATTTTTGAGAAGTTGAAGATTCATAGTCATAATTAATTTTTAGAAATCGAACAGTCAAAGTTATAACTAATTTTGAGGTCATAATTAACACTGAAATGGGTGGGTGATGAGGACATTTTTGGAATTTTCAAATTTTGCAATATGCTGAAAATGCTGAGCATTCGTTTCACATTTCCAGTTTGTAAGAGGAAATGAAACTTCTCAGTGGCTGAGTGGTCTAGTGGTATGATTCTCGCTTAGGGTGCGAGAGGTCCCGTGTTCAATCCACGGCTCAGCCCTTACTTTTGTCAACGGAGACATTTTGGTAAGAAGAGCACGATAGAAGGTGATTGACAACGAAAAAATACAAAGAGTTAGTTTATCAAACCAAGAACCCATACTTAAACAAGAACATGCTCGCCTCATCTCGCGAAAACTGCAACAAATATTTGCAGCTTTTTCAGCGCTACGCATGCCAGCGCATGCCATGCCAGCGCATGCCATGCCAGTCCCGCCTGCTTATCAATTGACGCCATTGTAGCATAATGGTGTCAATTATGAGCGTTTCAGCGTCAATGTCGTCAATTGATGAGCAGGCGGGGCGCGCGCTGGCATGCGCGGAGCTGAAAAAGCTAAAAATATTTGCAAATTTTTTGCTACAATCTGTAATTAACATTGTGTACTGGGTAAAGAGAAACGGGAAGGTGATACCGTAACCTGTCAAGGAAAGAAATTCATAAACCGCACCATCGTTGCGGGATTCAGTAAATTATGTTTACACCTCAGCAATACTCAGCGAGCTCCAGTTTGCGTCAATGAAGAGAGCCTGAGACAAAATCATTTCATTTGTCATGATTTTCATTTCAAGACCAAACCCCAGCTTTCTTCTTTACCGATGGACAAATGTTGGCCGTATGACACACTGCCAGTTTTGGTCAGTCCGGCTCCCTTCATCATTAATCTTTTGCCTGACACACAAGGGCATGCGCGCTCAATTTAACAGATCAGATTGCTATACAGCATTGGCATAGCGTGCTTCGTTTGCTAAATCAACTTTTTTTTGTATTTTTCATTGTCAATTACCTCCTATCGAGCTCTTCTTATCAAATTGTCTTCGTTCACTTCAAAAATGAACTCATCTCTGCAAAAACTAAGGGCTGAGCTCTTCTTACCAAGATGTCTCCGTCGACGTCGGCTGAGCCGTGGATTGAACACGGGACGTCTCGCACCCTAAGCGAGAATCATACCACTAGACCACTCAGCCACTTATGAAATACGTGGAAGCGATCTAAATCCTCTGATCTAAATGGAAGGGGTTCTTCACCGATGGCCAAATTTTCACTATACTTTGTGCTTGTTGATATGATCGCATTGCAAAATGCAGAAAGCTATCGATAACAACAATAGAAACTGAGGTCTGAGGGCAGAGGTGGGCATGGTTGGACCCCTAGGGGGTGATTTAGTACCAAAAATTTTCGGCCCAGAGAGGGATTTCCCTCCGGCGGCTTCCAAAACTCCATTCTTTCCAGTGCTTGCCCAAAATTTTTTTTCGCCACTACGCGGCGAAAACGTTTCATCCCCTGCCCTTTTTCAGGAAAGGGGATCTAGACCCCTGGGGGTGGATATCCACTCCCATCCCCCCTTGTGCTCATGTCTGCTGCAGGGTTCACAAACTTGTCTTCTGACCTCGACGTGCTACGCATTAACTCCCCGTTGTATTTATTGAAATTAGAGCTTTTCAAAATCGGTTTTTTGGTAATTACATAGTAAGGCTGTGAAATCAAGAACTATTCTGCAGAAAGTTTTTAATTGAGATCCGTTTAAGAAAGTGTTCAGTACGGGCCGAGCATATCAGACGCTTTGGCACGCGACCATTCTTTCAGCAGTTGCGGGAACTTTCGGAAGATGAGATCGAAGCCTTCGTCGTCGTTGATGATGGCGTGCGCTATTTTCAGCTCAACGGGTAGCACATCTGTCTGCGTTTCTCGACTGACGTACTGCGGCACAAACGACCATTGCTGCAATAAATAGGAATTTTTCACTTTCTAACAAGATTTCGGAGCTAGTACCTTATACAGTCAACCCCTTTTAAAGCGGTTTTTTATAGCTGTGTTTTTGGTGCGCCCCTTGGACAATTCCCATTTTTTGTATGGAAACAACATTTTATAGCGGTGTTTTTTGCATGGAACCCTCAGCACCGCTATAAAAGAGGTTCACTGTATTTGCAAAATATTTGGTACAGTAAAGCTCACCTCATCGCTAGTGTTGTTTTTTGTACCTGGGATTTTCGTTCTTATATCTGATCTTTTTTGGGTCCAGGTATAAAATAAGTATAAGAACGAACATCTTTTTTGGAATAAAAAACAACACTGCTCACCACAAATTGACAGCGATTTTAGATTGCATCGCGTGAAGCGTCACATTCTCAACTGTCACTATTCGGAAAATTAAGTACAGAACTACTGGAGTTCATTTCAAGGACTCAGAACTTTTGAAATGGATTTCGACGTTGAATACGGTATATACAACGCGACTGCAAGTAGATTATGGGCACTAACTATTGCACTAATTGAGGTCATTTGAAAATTGTTTAATTGCAATAAGATCGGACGAAAAAGATTGATTTTCGGTCAGTGCCCAACTTTTTGGTCATTGCACAACTTCGTAGCCTGGGTCACTAATACCCGTTGAAGTTGCCCCGCAGTTTTTGTGCATGACTCAATGCAAATCCATTCCTAAAGTTCTGCGTCCTTGCAATGAACTCCATTGTCTCAGTACTATATTTTCCTAATAAGATATCAACGAACCGATTTGCTTGCGCTAGTTGGGAAATGAGTCGCACATTGGTTGTTGGTGTCCAAAGATTCCAGGCTGTCCGATTTTCTGGAGTTGTCGAACGAGTATGATGTCTGCAAACCATATTGCACCATTAGGTATTCGTGTTCAATAACTATGTCCGGAAAGTTCGTGCAACTGTACCAAAAGTGCGCGCGTGAAACATTTAGTTCATATCCTCGTGTAGAGCGTACATTTTTAAACTAGCTCCTTGCAGATTTCGGTGGCATTCAGCCCTTTTCGGGTAAAAAACTTAATGACTGCTCGATGTTCAATATTTGACATTTTCTGAATTATGGGCAGACATAATTATGAAAAGTAATTTTTTTCATAATAAAGGAAATGATGCACGTTCTACACGGTGGTATGAACTAAACGTTTCACGCGCGCAGTTCTGGTACAGTTGCACGAACTTTCCGAACAGCCTGATATTTCCTTCCTTATTAGGATTTATTGCCTTATTAGAATTTCACGACTATTTGCTCATAAATGTGTCTTCACGGTCTCAAAACTACATAGTCGCCATCATTCATAATAATACATACCGCTGTGTCCGAGATTAAATTGCGAAAAATCAATTGCCTCTAACGGCATAAGTTGATTGGACGAAAGTGCAGCCATCAAATCGACTTCCCTGTAACTATACGGATCAAAAACCATCTGAACGGAAATTCCATTCTCTTTCAATTTACTTTTTCTTCGATGGCAAGAAACCATTGTGTAGAACGATTCGCTTTAGCCACAGTGACTGTTGCAATACCAAGCTAATGACGTCAAACAATTCTGATGTCAGTGCTATTCCATCAATGACCAGCGCTTTGAAATAGAAATTAAAACGCAGTGCAGCGATGACCGGAAGCAAATCTCTAAACTTGCGATGTGAAAAGCGTTTTTTTGCAAATCTATGTACAGTCAAAACCGGATGGGAGCACAAACCGGATAAGGGCACATAATTTCCATGCCTCAAACTATTGTACTATGTTTTGTACACGTTGTGAAACCGGATAAGTACACACCGGACAATAGCACAAACCGGATAAGAGCACATTTTTTTCCTGCCCCAATCTTCAGTTTAGTACTGAGGCGAAACTGGTTAAGTGCACATGCCCAAATGTCAATCAAAATCAGTCTTCATGATTCAACAAATTCATGCGATTTGATTGAAAATTCGTCAATTTACGAATTATTTTGAAGCAAATACTGACATGAGAAGCTATTTTGTCAAATATTTAGGTCAGAATATCTTGCTAATTAGCCAAATTGACATTTTTACGAAGCCAATAGTGGAAAAGGTGGGTAAAGCACCACTAAAGAAAAACCGGATAAGTGCACAAACAGGATAAGAGCACATTTTTTCCGAGCCGGGTCGATGTGCTCTTATCCAGTTTCGACTGTATAAGCCTAAG